>JAAEAF010004093.1:0-65404 GCA_011037195.1 Triatoma infestans | reverse complement strand
CAAATAATAATAATAATAATTACGATTATTTTATTAAAAAATTAAAAATAAATAATAATATTAAATTAGTATTTTCTTAAGCAGATAATTGTCTAAAGAAATAAAGTGATAATATTATTTTTTATACGTTGACAAATGTTTGTAAAAAAAAATTTGTTTGTTTGTTTTATGAGCCTAATTTCTAAAAATTAATAAACCCAAATTATTTACAAAAAAAAAAAAAAAAAATTATTTTACAGTAATTTTTATAGCGTTATTTGGAAAGTTATAACATTTAATTTTAAGCTGATAATGTAGGGAAGTAAAAATTCGATGGAAAATCGAAGTAAAAATAATTCCACTTAACACAATTTTCATAGCATTACTATCATTTTCATGTTAATGAAACATCGTTTCGGATTTTATTTTATTTATTTTTATTATATTTCTAAAAATTAATCAATAAAAATAATCGTAATAAAGATGGGGAAATATATAAATATTATGTTAGATGATAATGTGTATAATTTGTTTCCTTTGTCACAAAAAATATAGCTTTGACAACAAAAAATGTTTTTCTTTATCAATATTTATTTTTACCTTGAATTTTTTTTGTATTGATAAGAAGGACGCAAAAAAATATTGGTAGAAAACGAAAGAGAGCGATGCGGCTACACTGGCGGACTGGGGAAGACTGAAAGCATTACTGCAACACTTGTCCGCTCCCGGCCCCCTTCTCAATTGTGAAATCCCTACCTCCTTACCGGTTATCACTATCCATGTTTCTCAACCCTCTTTTTAACATTTATAGGTTTTTTTTTTGTTTTTCAATTAATTTCCTTTATTAATTAGTTTTAATTATTTTACAATAAATAAATTGATTGTATATAATATGTTTTTATCTAATAAATGGAAAAATAATATCATTTTTTTTTTTTTTGGCTTGCATAATTTTTGTGGTTAAAATTTTAATTTTGAATTTAATTTTTTGGTTAAAAAAAAAAATATTTCACAACTGTGCGCCCTAAAAAATGTTACTAATTTTTATAAAAATTTTAGTTTTTACTGGCCGCGATGTTCTGAGTATATTTATGGTCTCATGATGCATAGTGCATAGTTAGAAATGTTTATACATTAAAAGTGCATAAATATAAAGACTTGTGAATGTAATATAAGTGAGTCCGTTGTAGATTAAGAAAGCTTTAAACAAAAGTGCAATTTTTTATAACCCATCACAACATAGTGTGGTGGCATCAGTGAGATACGATCCCTACCATCTTCGAAGGAACTGGATGGCTTCTGCAATGACTCTGGTTGAAATAATGTTGGTGTAGAATAAAAGCTTTAAACAAACAAAAGTATGTTTTTATTACCTTTCATAAACATATTATATGCATTTTTTTTTTTTTTTTAAATACGAGTATTATGGACATAGAAAAGTATACAAATAAAAGTATACTACATGAATGGTATGAGAATGCCTAGATTAACTTAATGACCTAGGCAGGGGAAATAAAGTCACCGTTTGATGAGTGCCAGAGCATGTTGATAGGATGGAAACGAGATGGCTGAAGCTCTGGCAAAGCTAGGTGCTACATCCCCACTTCTAGGACATGAACCTGTTTGTGGGATCAGCGACCAGTTTCTCTCGCTTACTTAGAAAGGAGGAGGAGGTAAGGAGATCTCAACTCTGGAACTGCCTCCCCGGACTACGGCAGGCCAACAGATCTGCCTGGGAAATTATAATCAACAGCGATCGAAGACCTGGATCGGCCTCCGCATTCTTAATGGGTAACCTACGGGGCATTGTCGATTCAGGAGCCACCTGACGAAGCTGGGTTTGGAGGATGACAGCAAATTCAGATTCTGCGAGGCTGCCACCCAGAGAAGATTTAAAAAAACCTGGGTAGTTACCAGGAGGAGGAGTCTCCATTTAATGTTTCTCGTTGCCATTGTATTTAGGGAACATTCCAGCGCAATTAATAAATTATCTCTATTATCTGGGCCATTACTTTTGTTGCAAGAAAAAAGTCATAATAGAGAATCCGTCAATGAATTTTCTAATTTTTATTGCATTGAAATCTTAGAAAAAACTAAGTCATAAAAATATACAAGCTATATTAAATTAAAAAAATTCTGACGTGAAACCTTTGTTCAACTTACTCTAGTTTTCAAAATTGAATGTGAGATATTTTATAGTTAGTGTACCATATTTAATGAAATTCGTCGGAATTCGTCGAAAACTGAAAAACTGTTCAGTAAAAGCGCACTTCCGGTTTACTAACTTTCCTGAAACTTGGAATTTTGACCATCTATTTATTTATAATTAATTCTGTATGGATGGTAGAATTTTATATTAGACTATAATAGCGCTTTAGAAAAAAACATAACCCCACCTCCTAAAGCCACCTTTAATGACATTATCAGGAGAAATAATCCAAATAAAAGTCGTAAGTGAGTTCACGTTCCTAGTTTAAAGAAAATCGTTGGAGCCGTTTTCGAGAAAATACGAGAAAACTGAAAAATACATTTCAGTAAAAACGCACATCCGGCCATTCGATTTTTTCCAAACTCGGAATTTCAACAAAATATTTTATTCTAATTAATACTGTTTAGATGACAGAATTGTGTATTAAAGTGAAATAGCTCTTTAGAGGAAAACCTTGCCCCACCACTCCCCCAGAAGTGCCCTTAAATGAATTTTCCCGGAAAAATATTACAAATAAAAGTTGTAGCTCTTTGTATGTGTAGTTGATATACCAAGTTTCAAGAAAATCGTCAGAGCCATTTTTGAGAAAATCGCAATAAAGTAACTAAACCTTCTAGTAAAGTGGTACTTCCGGTTGAGGAATTTTGACAGATGAGTCACTGTCAGATTCCATGGTGATACCTAAACGGAATATCAAAATTTGAACTTTCTACGATTTTTCGTTATTGAGTTTTGCAGTTCACATAAACACACGCACGCACGCACACACACACACACACACATACGATCATTTTCTAAAAGCCACTTACGGTTTACTAATTTTCTTGAAACTCTGAATTCTGGACATCTATTTATTTCTAATTAATTTTATTTGGATGGTTAGAATTATATAATCAACTATGATAGCATTTTAGAGAAAAACATAACCCCACCACTCCCCCCTAAAGCCACCTTAAATGACATTAACAGGAGAAATGTTTCAAATAAAAGTGTAGTGGAATAATAAAAGGAGAGGAATATATCCTCCCTAGAGCCTATTCAGGTTCTTTTAGGATTCCTTAGGAATCTTAACGTGATGGAGGTGTGTTATAGACGGTGTCCGCCTGGGACATCTGTTTGGGTGCTGTGTGCAGCACCCTTGAGGCATAACATAATCGTAGTGCTTTTGTGTAATGGCATCCAGCAGAATGGCATCCAGCAGAGAGAAGAGAGGCTCTCTCTGGTTAACAGAGACTACTCTCTGACTTAGGCAGGCTAGAGTGGGAGAACCTGTGTATGTATATAAGCCAGTGAGAATCTATCTAGAGGATATCTATCAGATTCAACCATACATCGCAATTGTGTCATATCTCTACTGCCACCTTTTATTCTATCAAAATCATTATAAAGTCCAGTGCAGTTAGTGTAAACTTATAGCTACATTATAACATTGTCTTCATATCTCGTTCATTCAATCAAACCTAATTTCTCTCCTCATCAACTCTATTATATTTTGCACACCCCCCCCCCCAAAGTCTGAACTCTTGCGATTTTTCGTTTATAAGATATTTTGTTTCCTCGCACACACACACACACAAACACATGGACGCTTGCTAAATTTTATTTTTTTTCGTACTCATTGGAACTCAATAAATGTATTTTAGTTGAAAACTCATTTTTGTAAATTTGACACGATCTTAATTAACCTCCTCTTACCCAGGAGTAAGAGAACGTAAAAATGAAAATATACAGTATATTTCTTATCATTATCATTATCATTAACCCAAAGTCATTTTGCGGTTGTTTTCCATTAAAGTAAATTACATATATTAAATATGCAAAATTATGGCATGTTTTAATTTTTTCTAAACCCGTCATTTGACCGGTAATGGGTAAGAATAGATTTACATAAACCGCTGGCATATTAAATAAATAATCAAGAGTTTTCTCCATTAACTGCCTCGCCTGTATGTTTCATAAAATTGTAAAATATTTCTATAAAATACTCTAAAAACCCGTTGGCGAACAGCCCATGATGTACCAAGGCTTGCAAAATTTATTACCTTCTCTTAAATTTCTCCACTAAGAGGTAGTATTGCGATCGTGTCAAGTTTTCAAAATTGAATTTTCACCAGAAATACATGTTCTAAGCTCCGCCC
Organism: Triatoma infestans; assembly: GCA_011037195.1. Lineage (NCBI taxonomy): Eukaryota > Metazoa > Arthropoda > Insecta > Hemiptera > Reduviidae > Triatoma > Triatoma infestans. The sequence continues at coordinate 61,078 of JAAEAF010004093.1, read as the reverse complement.
CCTGAGTAAGGAAAAACAAAAAAAAAATCTGTTGTGAAACACTCACAGACTTCCACTAATCTCAAGTTACAGCATTATAAGTGATACGGTACTTTTCTTAATTTATTTTAATTCGCTACCAGTACCTAAGGATGTCAAAATGGCCCTGTACGCAGATGATATCGCTATCTATGTGTAACGGCAAGAGAGAGAACACAAACCCGACTGAGAGAAAATAGACTCTCTCTGGTACTCCCTGTCTTAAGCAGGCTAGAGTGGGGAGAACCTGTATATAAGCCAGTGAGAGATCTAGACATCTATCTATCAGATTCAACCATATACATCACATCGTGTCATAACTCTACTCTAAACCCATCCTGGCGACTAGATACCATAGTAAATAGACTTTCCAATGCAATTACTAGTCATTGAAAGGTTTTGCAATAAGTGGAAAATTAAAAATAAATCCCGAAAAAACTACGGCTATTCTTTTTTTTCAAAAAAAACGCCGGCCGTGTTGTATCGACATGTTAGCTATAGGGGACAGACTGTGCCCTGGTCTGCTACTGTTAAGTACCTTGGAGTAAATTCTTGACTGGAAGCTGCCGGCCTCCGGGCAGTGTTCTCTCCTTACAGACAACACTGTCTATCACTGGTCGGTGAGCTGTAGAGGCTCCTAGGAAGGAAAAAATCGAAGTGTAACACAGCTGGACTCGAACCTGGGTCCTCCGCGTGGGAGTCCAGCATGCTAACCACACTTAGCTATTCCCTTCCCTTCCTTTGTATATTTTTGTTTTGACAATTGAGTAAAATCTGAAATTTCAAGATAATTTTTTCATTTTATATAATAAGTTTATTAAAAGGATTATGAGAAAGTCGTATGAGCGTTTCACACCAGACTTTTACTTTAACTTACTCCTAGTAAGAGAAAGTATTTAATCGTGTCAAATTTTCTATATCGAGTTTTCACCGGAAACATCCGTTTTGAGGTCCTCTGAGTCCAAAGAAAGTGGTTTTTAGAAAATGATCTTGTGTTTGTGTGTATATATGTGATCTGCAAATTCTCAAAAACGAAAAATCGTAGAAAGTTCAAATTTAATATTCTGTTTAGGTATCGCCATGGGATCTGATAGTACGTTATCTGTCAAAATTCCTCAACCAGATGTACCATTTTACTAGAAGGTTTAGTTACTTTTTATTGCGATTTTCTCAAAAAATGGCTCCGTCGATTTTCTTGAAACTTGTTATATCAAGTACACATAGAGGATTGAATCAATAGGGGCAAAGCAGCTAACCCGTATGTTATTCCCAATGCTCTGTCGGGATTCTAAACTCTCGCCAGAGAATAAGCTTCTCCTCTACAAGGTGGTAGTAAGACCTATGCTACTATATGCTTGCCCTTCTTGGAGCCTGACCTGTCGATCCAACATCGCCTTGCTACAAATAAAGCGGCCTCTACACGGTCAATAATATTGTCAATATCAGTATTGACAATATAACCATCAATACTCGTGTTAAACAGTTTCAATATTTCATTACCTTACACGATCAATATTATTGTCAATACTTTTGCCAATAACTGTGCTCATTAGTTACTATTTCTGCCACTAGGAGAGTGAATTTACGTGTTTGTACTCGTTATTTTGTTGGCTCTTTTTTAACCTTAAAAAATGAATAATCGTACAAAAGCTTGCGTAGCCATTATTTTTGGCGTTTGGCACTACTCATAAAGTCCTTTAACCTATTATAATAGTATCGCTTTTGTTTTTTACAGGTTAGTTTCAACGTTGTATAAAACTATTGAACTGGGTATTGATGGAAATATTGGCGCCGCCCCTACACGGTCAATAATATTGTCAATATCCCCTCCATTCTCAGTATTGATACACGAAAATCAGAAAATTTGAATTTCATCAATACTCTTGTCAATACCGACCATCAATACAATTTTTTCACATTACACGGTCAATATTATTGGGAATAATCTAAAGTATTGTCAATATTATTGACCGTGTAGAGGCCGCTTAATACAAAACAAATGCCTAAGGTTGATGACATCCTCCCCTCCGCTATACCCGTATTACAGATCTCCACCTAAACACGAAAACAGACTATATTGAACCACCACATTAGAAAGGTCGCCTTAAAAATTCTTTAGCATGCGTGAAGCAAGTCACAATAACCTGTGCAGACAAATAGGGAACTATGACTTGAGCTGTGAGTACAGACATAGGAGGGTTAAACACTACTTAATTTAAACATTATGTATTTAAATGCTAGGGTTTTTTTTATATCTTTTCCCTAATTCCAACTAATACAAACAAATCAATATATTTTACAAATTCTGCTGGAGGTAATAGTGTATACTGCACTCCTATGTTAATATGTGTATTAAGTATATTTGTATATACGAGTAATTTTGAATAAAGAATTATTATTATTATTAAGTGATACATTTTTTTTTGGTAAACTTATAATTTTTTACTAAATGTTTACATATCTTCAATTCTATAAAAATGAGATTATTTTAATTTTCATACGATCCCCACTTACCATAAATTTCTTTAAATGCATTTTCATGGGGAAAAAGTTTCCAAAACCAAATTTAAAATTCCTCCATATTTATCACTTAGTACGTATAATAAATTTAAAGAAATCCATCGGTGATTTTAGAGTTGAAAATGGTGTGAAAAAATATCTTAATATAAAAAAAAAAAAAAAACGTAAAAATCTGGTGTGAAACACTCACACAAATTTCTCTTACTCCAGTTTTCAAAATTATAATTGACAAACTTTATAGTTAGTATATAAAAAATTTAATGAAATTCGTCGGTGTTTTTTTAAGGAGAAAAATCACATAAAACTGAAAAAAAAATTCAGTAAAAAACATACTTCCGGTTTACTTATTTTCTTGACTTGGAATTTCAACAACAAATTCAATTCTAATTAATATTATTTAAACGAGAGAATTGTATAATAAACTGAAATAGCACTTTAGATGAAATCGTAACTAAACCCGCGGCCTCACACGCCCACCCCCACCCCCCTAAAGTATCCTTAAATCAATTTTCCCTGAAGAAATATTTCAAATAAATATTGTAGCTGTTTGTATGTGTAGTTGATATAATAAGCTTAAAGAAAATCGTTGAAGCCATTTTTGAGAAAAACGAAAAAAGTAAAAAAAAACTAGTAAAGTGGTACTTCCGGTTGAGGAATTTTGACAGATAACGTACTGTCAGATCACATGGTGATACCTAAACTGGAATATCAAGTTTTAACTTTCTATCGGTTTTTCGTTTTTGAGATATGCTGTTCACATACACATACACATACACACACACCACTTGCTAAAAACCACTTTATAGGAATCAGGGGACCTCAAAACGGATATTTCCGGTGATAACTCGATATCGAAAATTTGACACGATTACAATACTTCCTCTTGCTAGGAGTCAGAGAATGTAAAAATCGTAGGCAGTTAAAACTTGATATTACATTTAGATACTATCCCCCCTCCCCCATATATCATACGAAAGTTTCGGACAAAATCTTTTTTCTTTTTCTTTCGTATGGCGCAACAGCCTATGGAGGCCAAGGCTTGCCAGACGGCGATTTGAATAGTGGGGCGTCACAGTTCCCACGCCGATTATTTCCGGCTTTCGCTACCTAGGGCGCTACTAACTGTATCTTCCCACTTTTCATTACGATGCTGGGTCAACCGATTTTGCCCTCACGGGAATCGAACCCTGAATTTTCGCACGAAAGGCGAGTGCGCTAGCCACTAGACCGACGTATGAAGACAAAATCTAAATCCAAAAACTTAAAATCCGACTTTACTGAATACGTTTTTTTTTTTTTTAGTTCTTTGCGATTTTCTTTAAACACCGTACACTCTTATTATACACTCAAATGCCTATCACTTTTATCATCATCATCGTCATCATCATCGTTACCCTCTCTACCGCCTAAGCAGTGTGAGGAGGTCCTTTATAGAGCTTTTTCCAATTGTCTCTATCCTGGGTGAGATGTTTTCTCCCACCCCAATCTAGCCTTCTTCTCAAGAATGCCTCCTTTACCCCGTCTTCCCACTTCAATCTCGGCCTTCCTCTTCCTCGCCTGCCCTCTACTCTAACTTGGTAAGAGCAACTGGCAGTGCGGCTAGGTTCCATACGTAGTATGTGACCGAACCATCTTAGCCTATTCTGCTCTATTGTTTCTATGGCAGGCCTTACCTCGAGATTAGATCTTATGGTCACATTGCGGACTCTATCTCTTCTGGATTTTCCCTCCACTTTCCGAAGATACCTCATCTCAGCGGCTTGGATCATTGATTTGTGTTTGCTGGTCAATGTCCAAGATTCACTCGAGTATGTGAGGATTGGGAGGAATGCAGACTTGTAGACGGCCAGTTTTGTCTTCTTTCCCACCTCCCGCCGGTTTAGAAACCTGTTTTTAACGGCATTGAACAACCTGCCTGCCATGCCTACGCGTTCCGTTATTTCGCTATCTATATAGCCATTTTCGTGTAGGTGAGCTCCCAGGTATTTGAAATTATCCACTTGTTCAATACTTTTGCCGTTTATATGCAGTATTCTCATTACTCGTCCTGGTTTCTTTCCAATTCGCATTGCCTTTGTTTTGTCCGGGTTGATGCTCATGTTAATTGTCCTCAGCTCTTCCTGTAAGACTTTTAAGTTGTGCTGAAGTTGTGCACTTTTATTTTGGAATATTTTCCAGGAGAAAATTGATTTTTTGGAGGCCTATGGAGAAAAATAACGTTTACCTTACCTGCAAAGTACCAGTTCAGTACAATATATCGTTCTGCCATCGGTATAATATTAATAAATATTAGAAGTATTGTTAGAATTTCAGATTTGAAGAAAAGTGGTTCAAATCAGAAGTAAAACTTTACAGAATAGGTTTTCAGGTTATTGGATTTATCTCGAAAACCGTTATAACTATTTCCTTTTAAACATGGAATATTAAAATTGCCCAGATGTAAACATATTATTTTTATTTGTAATATTTTACTGAACTAATTGTTTTTTAAGACGCTCACTAAGGAACCTGAGAAGTTAAAATTCAAATGTTACAATTCAATATTATTGGCGCTCTCTATAATGTAAATAATTTATCTCTCCCTGACTGGGTTGATAGAATGGCACTTGTCCACCCCCTACGCTCACTGTATTTTATTTTAATTTAAGGCACATCAACATCTATGGTCATTTAGCGCCTGTACCCTTCTCAGTGCGCGGCCGGCCTCCGGGCAGTGTTCTCTCGTTATAGACAACACTGTCCATCACTGGACAGTGAGTTTTAGAGGCTCCTAGGAAGGAAAAAATCTAAGTGTAACACAGCTGGACTCGAACCTGGGTCCTCCGCGTGGGAGTCCAGTATGCAAACCACTTTCGCTACCTAGGGCGCTACTAACTGTAGCTTCTCACTTTTCATTACGATGCTGGGTCAACCGATTTTGAGGTATGCTGTTCACATACACGTATACACACACACACACACACACACAACACACACATACACACACCATTTGCTAAAAACCACTTTATTGGAATTAGGGGACCTCAAAACGGATATTTCCGTTGGTAAGCTAACTGTAGCTTCCCACTTTTCATTACGATGCTGGGTCAACCGATTTTGTCCTCACGGGAATCGAACCCTGAATTCTCGCACGAAAGGCGAGTGCGCTAGCCACTAGACCTACGTATGAAGACAAAATCTAAATCCAAAAACTTAATACTCAAACTAACTCAAACTAACTTTCGTATGGCGATTGGATGACCAGAAGTGCGTTTTTACGGAAGTGTATTTTTCAGTTTTCTGGCATTTTTTCGAAAACGGCTCCAACGATTTTCTTTAAAGTAGTTATGTGTACTATACATATAAAGAGCTATAACTTTTATTTGAAACATTTCTCCTGATACAGTCATTAAAGGGGGCTTTTGTAGAGTGTTATATTTTTCTCTAAAGTGCTATCATAGTTTACACATACAATTCTACCACCCAAACAAATTTAATTAGAAATAAATAGATGGCCAAAATTCCGAATTTCAAGAAAATTAATAAACCGGAAGTGCGCTTTTACTGAACAGTTTTTTCAGTTTTCAACGTATTTCGACGAACTCCGTCGAATTTCATTTTTGAAAACTGGAGTAAGAGAAAGTTGTGTAAGCGTTTCACACCAGATTTTTTTTTAACTTATTATAGCTATAATATATTATTTTTATGAATTAGTTTTTTCTAAGATTTCAATGCAAAAAAAATTAGAAAAATCATTGACGGATTCCTAGCTATGACTTTTTTCTTACAACAAAAATAATGACAGATAATAGAGCTAATTTACTTACTATAGCGCTGGAATGTTCCCCAAATACAATGGCAACGAGAAACATTAAATGGAGACAAACAGCTCCAAGGCAATGTTTACATAGATATACGGACAGACCGCGTACATAATCAATGTGATAATGATGAAATCTGTACAATATCGTTGGTACCAGATGTTTGTATATTCATGGAGGTAATCAATTTCCTTTGACACATTATTGTTAAAGTTTGTAAATTTTAGCTCGTCAGATATTTAAACTGTTTAGCTGGATATAAAAAAAAAAAAATCTAGATACTTTTAAATTTATAAAGAGTAATCCAAAAAATTAAATACCATAATAATAATATTAATATAACAGTTTTCAAAAAAAAAAAAAAAAGATGAAGCTAAGCAAAAAGTTTCCAAAACGTTTTAAAAGGAAAATGAAGAAATATCCAATAATTTAGTAGCCTATTGAACAGAAATATAACTTTACTAAACTAAATGAAGCACTTCAACTGTTTCTATTCACAGTGAAGAAATCAGAAAAAATTGTCCACTTGTTCTTAAGTGCTATTTTTCAAGAGGAGGGGGGAAAAAAGAAATAAATTCTATGAAATGTGTAACAAATAATTGACACGGAAAAATATCAGATATAATTCTGAAAATTGTAGATTTTTTTGGAGATTAAAAATTAATTTGACAAAAATATTTGTGGTGCTCATTTTCATTTTTTTTTCTTTCTTCTTCTTTAATGGCACTACGGTCCTCGAAGGACCTTGGCCTCCTCAACCACTCGCTCCCATTCCTCTCTCACCAAAGCAACCCGTCTCCATCTTCTTACACCCAGGCTCCTGACGTCCTCCTCTGCGCCTTCCAACCACCTTTTTCTCGGTCTTCCCCTCTTCCTTGCCCCTCCAGGGTGCCCCTCCAGCAATTTCCTTGGGAATCTTGTTTCCTCCATCCTCACAACGTGCCCCAACCATCTTAGCCTCCCTCTCTTTATCCAGCCTACCAAATCCTGCTCCTGGTACAGTTCTCTTAACTCCTCATTTTTCCTTATCCTGTACCTATCACCCTCCTTTACTGGGCCAAAGATTTTTCGGAGGATCTTTCTTTCCCAAGCGTTCAGCATTCTTTCATCTGTTTTGGTGAGCACCCATGTCTCACTGGCGTATGTGACAGTAGGCCTTAATATGGTTTTGTACACTGTCAATTTCGCCTCTCTTGACAGCTCTTTAAAACTGACCACTCTTCTCAGCGCCCAGAAACACCTACTGGCTGCCGTTATTCTTCCTTTTACCTCTTCACTCACATCATTTTTTTTAGTGAGAACGGCTCCCAGATATTTGAAAGTTTTAACCCTTTCAAACTCGTAGGGTGTGCATATGGTTGCTTCATCATGTGCCAGGTTTTTCCGAGTACTAACCATATACTTTGTTTTACCCTCATTAATCCTTAGGCCTAGCTTCTTTGCTGCAGCTTCGAACTCCTCAAAAGAGCCAACTAAAGCTGCTTTTGTCCTCCCGGTTAAGACGACATCATCAGCATACGCCAGATGCTGGCTTAACCTGTTATAGATAGTGCCATTGGGGCTGGTCCTAATAGACCTGATGGCTTTCTCCAGGGCTAGATTGAAAAGTACGGGGGAGAGAGGGTCCCCCTGCCTCAATCCCTTATTTAACGGGAAAGGTTCCGAGATTGCGCCTTCCACTTTTACACATCCTTTGGAATGTGCTAGTGTCATTGCAGTGAGCCTAACTAGTTTTGCCGGTATTCCAAACGCTATCATACATTGTAGCAGCTCATCACGGTCCAGGCTATCATAAGCCTGCTGGAAGTCGATAAACAGGTGATGAAGGGTAACATCATATACATATGTTTTCTCCAACATAACCCTCATGTAAAAGATATGATCCGTGGTAGATCTGCCCTTTCTAAACCCACTCTGATAATCACCAATTACCCTTTCGGCCCATTTATCCAACCTACTTACCAATAGAGCTGAGAAGACTTTATATGTCGTGTTTAAAAGAGATATCCCCCGGTAATTGTGACAGTCAAGCTTATTCCCTTTTTTGTAGATAGGGCAAATGATTGAAGTGCTCCAAGCTTCAGGCATCTTCTCCCCAGTCCAAATATCAAAAATCAGACTGTGGATTCTCTTCCATAGTTCCTCTCCAGCGTGCTTGATTAGCTCGGATGGGATTCCATCTTCTCCCGATGCCTTGTTGTTTTTGAGAGCTCTTATTGCCTCCATTACCTCTTCCAACTCCGGAGGTTCCTCTTCATCGATTATTTCGTCCACTAGCCTCAGCTGTCCTATTGGTGTTTGGTTTTCGGTATCAATCTGTGGGTTTGGCAGATCTTCAAAATACCTCGACCATCTTCCTAGCAAACCTTTCCTATCTCCTACCAGTTCTTCCTTTCAATCATAACAAAAATTCAGTTGTGGATTAAAACCAGCTTTAACTTCCTTCAATCCTTTATAAAACTTTCTACTGTTATGTCCGCTAAAATGCTCTTGTAGGTCCTGTAACTTTTTCCTTTCTGCTGCTTTCTTCTTTTCTCTACATATCCTTTTTGCTGTTGCCCTCCTTTCTCTGTAGTTCTCCGTGGTTGCTCTTGTCACTCTTTGTAGCATTAACTTTCTGGCTTCGTTTCGTTCCTGTACCGCTCTTACACATTCTTCATCATACCAGCTGTTCCTAACCTCTTTATTCTTTCTCCCTACTATTTGATCTGCCGCTTCAGTAACCGCTGACCTGATTTCCTTCCATTTGTCTTGTCTGCTATTCCCTTCTCTTCCCGATCCTTCTAAGAGCTGTTTTACTTTTTCTTCATACAGTTTCCTTTTCTCTTCGCAAATAATTGACACGGAAAAATATCGTATATAATTCTGAAAATTGTAGATTTTTTTGGAGATAAAAATTAATTTGACAAAATATTTGTGGTGCATCGTTTTTTTTTGTTTTTTTTCAATTCCCAAATTGCAAAGCTCATTCAAATAGTATCCATTTTGTTGTGGTTGGTTTCGCAGAGCTGAAAAGCATCAGAGATATTTTCCGTGATAGCTGCTTCTTTTTGTGGTCATGACCGGTTTCGGGCGTTCGCCTATCATTAGGATTTTTTTGTAAACAATGTGATAATATAGACTTGCGCAGAGCAAATTTAGTTGGTTCACTCAGTGGATAACCTTTAGTTGATAAAACTTTAGTTGATACACGAGTGTATCAACTAAATTTGCTTCCGTACAAGTCTTTGTTATCACACTGTTTGTCAAAAAAAAAACATACTGATAATGGGCGTACGCCCGAAACTGGTCGATGGCTATCAGGAAAATATCTCTGACACATTCAAATTCACACAATTCTTTTTTCTCTAATTTTATATATATATATATATATATAATATATATATATATACTTCCCTTAAGTAAGAGGAAGTAATTGCTTTGTGACTAACTTTCAAAATTGCGTTTTTATCGGAAATACATGAGAACGAAAAAATATGTTTTAGTAATGGATGTTGTTTGTAAGTGTATGAGTGTGTGTGTGTGTGTGTGTGTGTGTGTGTGTGTGTGTGTGTTTATATGTATGTATAATTTTCTTTAACCTTCGTATACTATTGTAACAGTATCCAAAGAGAGTATTCGTAGCAGAGAGACCAAATGACAGACCCACTCTCTCGGACTGGAGTGGGAGAAACCATATAAATACAGAGAAATACGGGAGACAGATAGGGGAACAGTTCATATTACTTAGTTCATACAGCCAATCTACGTGTCACTACCCTTTACCAATCTACCACACTCTACCATTTCAAGTGTAAAGTCCAGGCAGTCAGTGACACTTATCATATTATACAGTGTTATCCATATTCTGTTAATTCATTCTAACCAGACCATTTCTCTCCTTCAACAACCCCATTATATTATCTAAATTCAGATTATATATCTATAATTTCATTTTAAACCCGTTCCCTGGAAAATTAAAATTTTTGAGGTGTACTCGAGGGAACAGTAGCCTTATGCTTTCCTCTAAGGTGCTACTTCATTATAATGTACGATTTCACCAGCAAGCAAAAAGTCTCTGCTTTTTGTTCCACATGGACATATGGAAAGACTTCCAGATAAGAAAATGGCCAGTAAAATTGTAAAAGAGATATGTCACGGAACGTTGGAAAAGAAGATGTCCGAAGAATTGTTGGAACAAGGACCTAGAAGACGATCTGTCGGAAAATCGGAGTGAACAAATGAAGATGCAAGGCTCAGGTGATAGAGACGCTTGGAGAGTAATTGTTAGGGAGGCTAAAGTTCACCTTGGATTGTAAAGCTAGTTAAATAAGTAAGTATAAGAGAAGGAGATATTAAGTATCTTCTCTCCCTGAGTAGGATATAGCCTTAGTGTGAGTCGTGGTTGGTTATTGGCTCGACATGCTTCGGTAGCCAGTCATTTAAACAAAATAGACAGGACATCTACATCTCTTTATCAGAATTGTGACGATAGAGTCAAGAAAACAATGTTCCTAGGTCAGTGCCCCGTTTAGCCAATACCATGTCTCGCTTATTTGGTAGGGCAACACTCTCAAGGGAATTCTTGGAGGGAAGTTGGAATTTAGATATGACTTAAGTTATTGTTGTCAGACTGGTATATTGCTGGCGAAGTCTTCTTAGGACTAGATTTGTATTAGGGGAGGAGGATGGAATCATATTGACTTAGATCCCCTTAGAAAAATAATAATATTACAATGGTCCTAACTTTGTGTCTGTCCTAACCACACAAAAACTACCAAAAAGGCATATCAAATTTGTGCCTGTTCCGACTTTTTAATTTTTGAGAGACTGGTTCGTACACACGTACATACACACAAATCATTTCTTATACATGAAATTTCAAAAATGTATTTATTATACAACTCAAACAAGGAAATCAGATAATTTGATATAATCGTATTACTACTTCCTTTCTCTAGCAGTAAGAGAAAGTAACAAGTGAAGTAAACAGTGAAGTAAACCTTAACAGTCGTAATTAATTTAGCAGAGTGCCCGAAGGATATTTGCGAGAAATAGAACACATAAAAATAATGATTAGTACGCAGTGCAATCACCATTTACTGTAATATTTGAAACAAGAACTAAAGGCTAGATTAAACGTAGAATTATTGAACTATTCTTACACACACTTTAGATAGGTATGTAGGGCACAACACTGCAAAAACTAGATTGTAAAACATAAAGATCGAACAATATAATTCTTCACTCCACTTACTACTTCTATCTGGTTCATTCTTATAAATATATAAAAAAATAATTAAAAGAAAAGCAAAACATATCCGGATAAATAGTAAATAAAGAAAATAAAGAGTTGATGCTGAGATATGATGGAAATGTCAAGATCAGGAATATCTGTAGAGACCGTGCTGGGTGAATGAGCCCACTTCTGGTAGTCAGGTAAAACAATGGATCCCACAAAGGAATATGTCTAGCTAACAGCGCTAAGTATTGTATACGTTCACAGGACGTACACAATGATGCTGCTATTTACGTATATATATTTTATATTTTATTAAATTATGGACATAGTCAATTGTTACTAAAAAAATCGAATTCCTTTTATTGTGTTTATAATGAATTAAACTGTTATTTTTTCTTTAACTTAAGGCGCGTCAACATCTATGGTTATTGGCGCCCAGAGCCAGCTCAGTGCACTGCCGGCCTCTGGACAGCGTTCTGTTGATTGGTGCACAATCCATCACCGGACAGTGAGCTGTAGAGGCCTTCTAGGAAGAAAAAATCTAAGGTTAGCACAGCTGGACTCGAACCCGGATCCTCCGCGTGGGAGCCCAGTACGCTAACCACTTAGCTATTCCCTTCCCTTCAAACTGTTATTAATAATATTCCAATAATTACACTTACAATATAGTTGATACTACGTCCTCAAGGTTAGTGAGTGCAAGATAGTTCGAAGACTTTGAGAAAAACCTCCTTTTACGATACCTTTTCTAGATTTTCTTCAAACTCGGAATTTCAACAACACATTCAATTCTAATTAACATTATTTAGATGACAGAATTGTCTAATAAACTGAAATAGCACTTTAGATCAAACTAAACACCCACCCTCCACCATAACTGCCCTTATAAATGAATTTTCCCAGAGAAATGGTTTAAATAAAAGTTGTAACTCTTTGTATGTGTAGTTGATATCGCAAGTTTACAGAAAATCGTCGAGCCATTTTTTAGAAAAACGCAAAAAAGTAAAAAAAACAAACAACTAGTAAAGTGGTATTTCCGGTTGAGGAATTTTGACAGATAACGTACTGTCAGATCCCATGGTGATACTTAAATGGAATATCAAGTTTCAACTTTCGACGGTTTTTCGTTTTTGAGCTATGCTGTTCACATACACCCAAAGATCATTTTCTAAAAACCACATTTAAAGAGAACCTCAAAACGGACATTTCCGGTGAAAAGTCGATATTGAAAATTTGGCACGTTTACAATACTTCCTCTTACTAGGAGAAGAGAAAGTAAAAATTAATGTGAAAGAGGCAGTAGTAAGAGAAACTGGACTCACTTACTATTGTTACTTTCTCTTAAATTTGTCTAATAAATCCAAAATACCTACCCAGTGTAAAAGTGATTACATTGTAGTCCAGAAGAAAGCAACAAAAGCATTGAACCAATGTTGATCACCATAAATTGAAATTTAACGTAAATCAATTTATTTTTTCTAAATGTTACCCTTAGAAGTGACAGTGAATTAACGTTTCATTCAAGGAAATCAGTCGTTTTTGAAAAAAATTCAAAAACTTATTTCGTCAAGACACATTTATGGGTAATATTATGTTTAAATTCGTATGTAGGTGGTAGGACCATAGTGTCACGCTGCTACTAGTGCCATCTAGGGGAAGAAGTAGGCACCTCAAGTTCTCCTCGTGGCCGCTGGGAAGCGTTAGCGGGCGCGCTTCAGGACTATTCTACAGCGGTCTCCCACGACCTAGAAGAATCTAGAAACTTCCAGAACCTTCTCCAGTGGTATAAATAGGAGAAAAACAGCTCGAGTTAGTCAGTCTTGTTACAAAATGGAGTACGCGCTTGTTAAAAGTGAATAAAAAGTGAACTAAGAGTACTTTTGTTAGTTTATATAGTGTATTTAGGTGACTTATTTGTAATTTGTTGTGTTGAACAATAAATTGTTGTTGTTAGGAGTTTAGTGTGTTTTATCCAAACGAACCCAGTTAGCAGTTGCAGTAGCTAGTTTGGGAAAAACGTTACAATACATTTTGCTGAAGCGGTATTTTAGAGGAAAGCCTAACGCTATGGTTCCCCCAGAAACGTCCAAAAAATTCAATTTCCCTGGGAAAGTGTTTCAAATTAAAAGTGATAGATATTTATTTGGGTGTATAAATAGTATATGGAATTTAAAGAAAATCCGTCGGAACCATTTTTTTTTCGAGAAAAATCGAGAAAAACTGTAGAAAAGAAGAACATTCAGTAAGTTCACACCTTTAGGTTGATAGATTTTGACAGTAACCTTCATATGATCTGCTTTTGCCTGCAAGGGTTATCTGTTGCATGCAGTTACTTGGGGAGTAGCGACTCCACGGGTTACCACAGCTCAGTACTCCATGCACTTCATCAGAACAGTACATAATACACTAAACTACATAACAATCTACACTTTACAGCCAGGACAAACACAGTACATAAACTAGGGTCTCTGACCCTAATTAATTGGCGAAACCCAAGGGAAAAGGAAGGGATTAGCTCAGTGGTAGCGCGCTAGACTAGCAACGCGGAGGTCCCGAGTTCGAATCCAGCATGCTGCCCTTAGATTTTTTCTTCCTAGGAGCCTCTACAACTCACTGTCCAGTCTGTAGCAAGAGTACGCTACTTGGAGAGCTGTGCATTGGAGAAGCTCCGGGTGGCACAATAGATCTTTCAGATCTCAGTGTAATAAGCCCCTACAACAATCTACAATGATTTGGGGTAGTTGTACCCAAACAGCATAACAAGTTTGAGCTTCCTGCGATCTATCGTTTTTGAGATATTTTATTCACACCTTTCATTCTACAGAAACATTTTTTTAAATTAGAAGATTCGAAGATTTTGGAGTATTTTCTTCCAAGTATTTTGCATAATATTGATTACAAATTAGTAGGAAGATGAAATAGTAAATCGTTGAGCTTATTAGATTTATTTAGGATTAGCAAAATATTGAGAACTCCCGCATTAAATGGAAAAGCTGAATCAGAGGGATCTTATTTTGTTAGCGAGGGGGGGAAACTACGGCGTTTTTTTTTTTTTTAAAGACTTCGATGATGACAAGGGAAAAAAATGGAATGACAATCTTTCACCAAAAATGAATGTGATTTAATTTATTTTTTTTTTCCTTTATTCTGTTAAATAAGCAATTACAGCTAAATTTAAAATTATAAAAATAAGTAATTGTTTTAAAATTACATTATATAACAAATAATTAATACTATTTCTTATTCCTAGTAATAAGGATGTATTGTTTCTGTAATGAGATTACAAGTTAGTGGCTCTGACTTTAATAAATATAATTTATTATTTAATCTGAATCATAGGAAAAATATATTACGAGTATATTTTTGATCAATTTATTACTAGATTTAATTAAGTGGTTTTCCCTATTACATAAAAGCCTCGATAACCTTTGGTTACCTAAATCGATAACCTTTAAGATGTGAAAATATTTGCCTTTATGGGAAGAGAATTCCCCTAATTGTATTGACGTAGGCTTTTGTCATTACTTGAAACCTTTTAAAGGATATATACAACTATATATTTTTTCCCCCCTTTTTAAACAAGATATTGTCTCTGTAGAGAGAAATATTTTACTACTGAAAACTAGTAATCAGGTTTTACTAAAAAAGTGATTTTTTTTTTTTTTTTTTTACTGTTTTATTGGAATTTACAATTATAGTTGCGATCTGCTCCTGCAACAAGTAAATAGAATGATAAATTAACATGAGAGGAGTTACTGCCCATTGTAATGGTACCGCAAAGATAATGCAACCATAGCAGAGAGAAGAGAGACCCTCTCTGTTTAACAGAGCTACTCTCTGAATTAGGCAGGCTTGAGTGGGAGAATCTGTGTATATAAGCCAGTGGGAATCTATCTAGAGGACATCTATCAGATACAACCAATTTTTCGTCGAAGCTGGGCACCAAAAGTGAGTAGAGCGAAGGATCCGCTCTGTTGGGCATTAAGGAACATGCCATAAAATGGTTGGTCCAAGGATCAAGCACTCGGAACCCATGGGTAAATTTCCCAGCATCTTTCAGGCGGAGATATACGCTATTGGAAGATGCGTTCAATTTAACCTCGATAGGGGATATAGGAATCGGGAGATTGTAATCCTTTCCGATAGCCAAGCAGCCATCAGAGCTCTGGGTGCACCAGTTATTAACTCTAAAATGGTTTGGGAATGCCTAGATAAACTAAACGATCTGGGCAGTAGGAACAAAGTCGCACTTTGGTGGGTGCCGGGGCATGTTGGCATTGAAGGGAATGAGACGGCCGACGCCCTGGCCAAGATAGGCGCTATGACACCACTTTTGGGGCCGGAACCTTTTTGTGGGATTAGCGACCAGTGTCTGTTAGAGGAACTTAAGAAGGAGGAGGAGACGAAGAGATCTCAACTCTGGTACTCCCTCCCCAGGTTGCGGCAGGCCAAGATCTGCTTGGGAAATTATAACCAACGGAGGTCGGAGGCCTGCATTGGATTGAGTAAGAACAAGCTCCGCGTACTTACGGGTTTCCTCACGGGGCATTGCCGACTTAGAGGACACCTGGCGAAGCTGGGCTTGGAAAGTGACAGCTCATGCAGATTCTGTGGGGAGTTGGAGGAAACTCCAATACATCTCCTAACAGACTGCGAGGCTGCCACTCAGAGAAGGTTCAGGAACCTGGGTAGCTACCAGGTGGAGGAGGGGGATATACCCTCTCTAGAGCCCGTCAGGGTATTAGGATTCCTCAGGGACCTCAACCTGATGGAGATATTGTAGAACGCATGTTCAATTGGGCATCCGTTCGGGTGCTATGGGCAAGCCTGTGGCACCCAGGGGGCATAGCACAATAGACCTGCTCAAGGTCGCAGTGCGTTGGACCCCCCGCTAAAAAAAATAAAAATAAAAAAATCAGATACAACCATACAACTGTACATCGCATCATGTCATTTATGGAGTTCTAATGGATTATATAATGGAATTATTGAGGGAAGAAATTAGGTTTGATTAAATGAACAGAGATATGCTGACACTAATATAATGTAGCTAAGTTTACACTAAGTGCACTAGACTTTATAATGAAAATGATAGAATGAATGGTGAGAGTAAAGATATGACACGATGCGATGTACAATTGTTGGATGGTTGTATCTGATAGATGTCATCTAGATAGATTCCCACTGGCTTATATACACAGGTTCTCCTACTCTAGCCTCCCTAAGTCAGAGAATAGTCTCTGTTAACCAGAGAGGGCCTCTCTTCACTCTGCTGTGGTTGCATTATCTTTGCCATTACACCATTCATTGATGGCTCTCCAAATGAATCAAATACTCACCTCTATCGCCGAGTAAATCACGTGACCTAACCAGTCTCAGACGACGATTAGGATTATCAGGAAGATATGAAGATGAGAACTGGTCTATTAGCGGATTAGGATGAGATGAAAGGCAAAAATGAAATTTCTTGTAACGGCCCTTGATTAAAAAATCGTTCACAAAAGATATTTTTAGATCAAATGAATAGTTCTATTGGAGTCATAATATGAAGCTATGGGTTATTAGGCGTAGAATTTTGTATTGTACCATTTTAAATATAAATTGGTCTTACCGATGTAAGCGGAAGTATTGCAAGTGGGTAAATTTTTGAAATTGTGTTTTCGGTTCGGGCGGTAAACTTGGATAATATTAGTTTGGATATTGTCCCACCCGAGGAAGATAAAGCGGGCTGGGCCAGAGACGTAGCCTTTCGAGATTTGGATATTTTTTATTACTGCGGGAGTGGAACGAAAGATGGAGGAGTTCTACCAAGGAGAGGACAACGTTCTAGTTTTATCAGGAGGTGATGTGGGGGGGGGGTGTAGAATTATTTCTGACGAACTGTCATATGCGGTTTTACGGTTGGTCAAGGGGCATGGACAGTTGAATGGTAAATGGGCAAGGATGGGTCTGGTAGGGGATGGAGGCTGTAGGTATGGACAGGAGGAGCTAAGTGAGCATGTGTTGTTGGATTGCCCTCTGTATTCTGATTTGCGTCAGCGCTTGCAGAGGGAGGTTGGGTTCCACGTTGCTTTGGAGTACAATAGTCTGCACCAGCTGCTCGAAAATAGTACCGCGTATACTGGTTTTAGGCGATTTGCGGAAGAAGAATTTGAAAAGAAGAATGGAATGGGTTGATTGGGGCTAATTTGGTAGGTAGTTTGTATGACGGAATGAAGGTAATTTATTGCGTGAATGTTGCATGAATGCGGGTTTCCTGGCTAGCGTTTAGTTATGACCTTTAGTTTTAGGCTAGTTTGTAAGGTTAGATGTAGGGTTTTCTCGTACTTCCCAGGAATATTGAGTTTTGAGGGTCGTAAGAGTGGGCATGGTTGAATGAACGAACTCAGAGTGCAAGGATGTAAATATTTTTTAACTATATTGGAACGAATGGAAAATAGGTTAGGGATAGTAGGTTCTTTGTCCCCCCGAGGAATACCGAGTACAGGGAGGACCTGTAGGTTAGGATTAGCTTAGCTAATTTTATCTCCATTGCTTCGAGAGCTCAGGAACCGCCCAACCAGTGGGCCTTGTTAAAAAAAAAAAAAAAAAAATCGTATTTTCATAGGAAATGCTTGTTTTGAGATCCCCGGAAGTCCGAAAAAGTGATTTTTTGAATTGGTTTATGTGTATTATGCGTAACTCAAACACGGAATATTCCAGAACACGATATTTCATTTAGGTTTTATCAGAAGACATGAAAAAATAAGGTTTTTGGTTAGAAATTGTTCGACCAGATGTTATCACTTTATCAAATAGATATTTCAGTTTTTGCGTTATTCACGAAAACAGTTCCAACGATTTTCTTCGAAACTTGGTCTATCAACTAATTATATTCGAAACTACAACTTTTATTAAAAACATTTTTTCTGGAAATATTCACTTGAGGTGTATTCTGAATGAGATATGAGTTAGGCTTTGCCCTAAAATGCCATTTCAATATATTGTACAAATCTATCATCGACATAATATTAATAATAAGGATTTAACGTATGGTCAAAATTCAGAGTTTGAAAAAAAAAAAAATCGGCCTGATATAAAAAAGAAAACTGGTTTTAATGAAAATAGTTTGGGATAAATAAAATTGATGAAGAATTTAATTTTTTTTTACAACTCTGTGGACAATTTTTTATAGGATTAAATTTTTATTTACATTTTTAAAATTAGGAAAAAACCTGATTATTACATTTTATTTGTTGAAGTACTGGATTTTAGTATAAAAGATATTAAAGACTCTCCGATAAGTACAACCCTGCTTATAAAGCTGTTTGAACTACGAAACAGGAGAGAGAATTAGAGAGAGAGAGAGGAGGTGAAAAGGCGGGATGAGGATGTTGAATATGATATGCTTTTTGATCTAAAATCAAATCAAGCTCGGGTGGTCGCACTTATGATACGGCAGGGCAGTGGTTCTCAACCTTTATTGACTCGCTTCCACCTTTTAACAGCGCATTTTCACTGAATTGTAAGTCTCTTATTTTGTAATTTATGTTCTTCTTTAGCATCATAAGTATTAAATAAGCAAACAATTTCAATATTAACGTGAAAATTGATCAAAGACTTCATAAATATTTGATCTCATAACCTGCACAAAATAAAACAAAACAATAATCACAAAATACATAACCAAAAATGAATTGGTCTTAAAAGTTAACATTGAAAATTACATAAATAAGACCTGGGGATTTTATCCACCATTGCGGGCGCAATTAAATGAAACTTTTTAAAAAAAAAAAATATTTAACGTCATCCATTTCCTTCTTTTGAGGCAGAAAAATTTCCTGAAATCAATTAAAATAATTCTAGGCAAATCTGGAACCAGTTTCAGCTTATTACGGATCTCTATTACTGAACTCTATTATTCATTCAACAAGGCAAGTCCACTAAAAATCTGCATTTTGAAAGAACAGCTTTCAGTAATACGATTTCTGTTTTCTAAAAGATGAAATCATCTGAAATTCACGCCTGTACTCTTAAGTAATGATGTTAGTTGTGGGAATCATGTAAACATCCAAAAGAAGATTATCAGTTTAAAAGTAGCCGAATAAGTATGTCCGATATGCAACTTGCAGCGCGACTAACTATGGTTTCAAGTCCATCACTGGAATCTCGCATTGATGCAGGTGTAACGGCAAGAGAGAGAACACAGGCCCGGCCGAGAGAAAACCGACTCTCTCTGGTACTCTCTGACTTAAGCAGGCTAGAGTGGGGAGAACCTGTATTATATAAGCGAGTGAGAGACCTAGACAGCGATCTATCAGATTCAACCATATACATCGCATCGTGTCATAACTCTACTCCCACCTTTTATTCTATAAAAATCATTACAAGTCCAGTGCAGTTTCTGTAAGCTTATAGCTATATTATAACAGTGTCTTCATATCTCGTTTAATTAATCAATCCCAAATGCTCTCCTCATCAACTCCATAATAAGACGACTTTGTTATTAGACAGAAGATACTGCTGAAAAATACAATGAAATGTTTATAAAGCTCATTCTATTATTCATGATTATCGTAAAATATTTAACTATCGTAAAACAAGGTGCAAGAGTGTTCTAAGACAACTGCAAAGAAACTAGACTTCGTGTTGTCAGAGAACTTAAACAACATAAGTTGGAATGAGGTTTAATTTTTCTAATTGATTTATATCGCTAATACCAGTGTTCAGTCGTATGTCTGTCTGCAGGGTTTGTTTCTCTTCTCTTACATAAGCGCCGTGCTATATCCGGTTATTGCTAATTCATCCTTTCCTATTAACTTCACTGATTACTAATTCCTTCCATTTTTCCTCTCACTCACTTCCCTATAATTATTTATTATTATTATTATTTGTCTGTCGGGACCAACCAAATCCTACGCTATCCAAAGCCTCACTGAGCCCATACAGCTAACACAAGGAAAACAACAACAAACCGGGTCCGAACAAATACCCATACCCGAGTCTAATCCATCTAAGATTTACCGCAGTCCGAACAAATCGGACAATAACCTTAAGAGAAAATAGCCTAAGCTCTTCCACAGACATCCTGCTCCGACCAAAAATCCTCACGTTCCCAGACAATCTATCCTCTGTCTCATAGACTCTACAAAATGGATCCAGCATGAGCCCCATTACATAGAGATGTCTCCTTAAACCACAACGTCCAGTAAGGGATCCAACCTGATGCCTGTGAGAGTTCCGTGCAAGACACAGCAACGTCTCACTAATAGCCTTGTCCGGACCCCCGATGAACATTTTGGATTGCCGAAAACCAACTGAGCTCATCCATAAGGAGGAATGCTGTGAAGCTGTCCATGTCTGGAAGCCTGACAGACATGTGCCTGACAGACACGCCAACAGCAGTCTCGGGACCAATGAAAGGGAGAGAGGCGCCTAATATGGCAAACCTATCTACCTCCTCATTCCCAAAAATTCCCATGTGACCTTGTACCCAGACTAGAAGCACATCCTTCAGAGAAGAAAGCTCTTCCAGTCTTTTAGAACATTCTAACAGCAACCTGGAAGTGAAGACACATGAACTCATCAGCGTCTTCAGTGCAGCTTGGCTGTCCGAGCAGATACAAACATCTTTTAAGTTAGTGTTACATACTCTCTCATCCAGGATACAACAATGAATAGCATAAACCTCAGTCTGGAAGACTGTGGTCCATTCACCAAGAGATACTGCCAAATCATCTCCTGTCTCAAAATAGACCTCAGCTCCAGACCTACCATCCATTCTGGAACCGTCCGTGTAACACTGGAGGTAATTATCAGGTATCACACCAGGCGGACCCAATCTTGATCAATCTTCCCTAGAAGGTAACCTAACTCCGTAAGTATACTCGAAAACAAAAGTCTTCAACATTCTGTCAGGAAGGAAAACCTGTAATAGGAACCTTTAAATGGCAATGAATGGTAGAATGACCATATCGCTTACCCTGCCAACAACCTGCCTGTTTAATTCTATAACAGGCTTTACTTCCTTATTATACTTCTTTCCTGCTTATTTCCAGAAATCCTCGTTTCTTACATCCTCTTTTTTAACTCATTCGTCTCCCGATTCTTCCGTTCACCCTTGAGTCCTACGCTCTAATACTTCCCTTATGCAGTTGACTTTGTGTGAGGCAATCGTTTTCTACAATTTACTGCTTCTTCTGTTCGTGATACTTCATTGTACACCTGGTTCTGTTTACTGAGCATAACCGCTGGCTAGTTGCTGCATCTTAATTCCGCCGAATTACGATATGCTTATTCTTCTTCTTATTCTTCTGGCTAAACTCAGCTATACGCATCTCTTAACACATAAACCACTGGTACATGTATCTCTCAGCTAAACATTTAGCTCTCTTAGATTCTACTCACTATCTATGCATCTCCTCTTCACGAGGTGAGTCAAAACATTTTATTATTTCATTCTTCGTTTATTATTATTTATTATTTATCATTTTTTTGTCTATTTGCTACACGCATACATTATTTTCGCGTCTATGGGTACGCATTCATGAACATACAACCAGGTTAAATGCAAAAGAAACAAAAAAAAGATATGACCGAATCCAGTATATGTCGGTATGAATTCGTTGGCATTTGCTAATGTCTATCTTATACATGTATATATACGTATATGAATAAGCATGTCCAAATTTTTTAAAGGCCCCCCCTCAAATGCGATTGTCATTGAAGACTAATCCATATCTGTATGTGAATCAACGTGTTTTTGGTCAAAACGCTATGAATTAATCCCATGAATTTTGATTACATCTTCCAAACTAACCATTCCAAAGTATAGGATTATAATTTTATAAGGAAACAGGTGTTGAACAATTTGTAGTAATGCGAATTAACTATTCAGTGAGGAGGAAGGGGATATTGAGTCGTTAGATAAGACCATCTAAATCCAAGTATAATCCTTTAGCCTTTAAACGTTTGGAATTAATATCTTTGTAAAGTAATATAGAACTGTGGTCCGCTTTATTAACGCGGATCCATTTATTTTACGTAATCTATTATTAAACTAAAGTGAATACTAATTACAATTTATTGTGATTTATGAAACTTATTTATCAAACCAAAATGGTCATAATACAATATATTATATATTATTAATTAAATATATATTATTACATAAATAATAATTAATTTAACAATAAACTATCCAGCTTGTCCTCCCACCCCACCACCGACAACTTTTTACTTTCTCTTACTCCTGTGTAATTGTGTCAAATTTTCGATATCGAGTTTTCACCGGAAATATCTGTTTCGAGGTCCCCTGAGTCCAAAAAAGTGGTTTTTACCAAATGGTCTCTGTGTGTGTGTGTCTGTGTGTCTGTGCGTCTGTGTATGTATTTTATTTTTATTTTTATCTGTGTACGTATGTGAACAGCATAGCTCAAAAACGAAAAACCGTAGAAAGTTGAAACTTGATATTCCGTCTAGGTATCACCATGGCATCTGACAGTGGGTCACCTGTCAAAATTCCTCAACCGGAAGCACCACTTTACTTAGTGGATTTTTACGTTTTTGCAATTTTCTCAAAAATGCCTCCAACGATTTTCTTCAAACTTGGTATGTCATCTACACATACAAAGAGCTACAGTTTTTATTTGAAACATTTCTCTGGGAAAAAAATTTAAGGCCACTTATGGGGGTGGGTGGGGTTCGATATTGGGTTTTCACCGGAAATATTCGTTTTGAGGTCCCCTGAGTACAAAAATGAGGTCCCCTGTGTCCAAAAAAGTGGTTTTTAGCAAATGGTCTGTGTGTGGGTGTGTCCGTGTGTCTGTGTATGTATGTGAACAGCATAGCTCAAAAACGAAAAACCGTAGAAAGTTGAAACTTGATATTCCGTCTAGGTATCACCATGGCATCTGACAGTGGGTCACCTGTCAAAATTCCTCAACCGGAAGTACCACTTTACTTAGTGTTTTTTTTTTACGTTTTTGCAATTTTCTCAAAAATGCCACCAACGATTTTCTTCAAACTTGGTATATCATCTACACATACAAAGAGCTACAACTTTTATTTGAAACATTTCTCTGGGCAAATTCATTTAAAGCCACTTATGGGAGAGGGTGGGGTTTGATATTGGGTTTTAATTGGGTATTGGGTTAGGTTTCCATCTACAGTGCAATTTCAGTGTATTAGACAATTCTCACAACTAAATAATCAGATTTAACTATGTTGTTGAAATTCCGAGCTTGAAACAATTATGATAACCGAAAGTGCGTTTACTTTACCACTTCACTTAATGATTTATTCTCTTTGTTGCATTGATCTCACAACTGGCTCCGACGATTTCCTTCACGCTACCAATATAAACTCGCCATGCAAACATCTACAACTTTTATTTAAACCATTTCTCTGGCAACATTCTTCAAATGACGCTTTTAGGGGAGGCCTGGGCTTATGTTTTCCTCTAAAGTGCTCTCACAGTTGATTATACCATTCTAGCATCCAGCCATAATTACATAGCACTACATCGGTGGCTGAACTTCCGAGTTTCAAGACAATTAGTAAACCGGAAGTGCGCCTTTACTAAACAGAGCAGTTTTTCCCTCTTTCGACGGATTTCATTACATTTGGTACACAAACTATAAAATGTGTCACTTCTACACTTGAGAACTGGAGTAAGAGAAAGTTGTGTGAGTGTTTCACACCAGATTTTTTTTGTGAAACACAAATAATCTGTATATCATTCTGCAATGTGATAAGTATTCATTTACAAGTGAATTTATCTTATTGAGTAATAAATTCAGTTATTTAATTTCACTTGGGACATTTTAAGCAAAATAACTCACATAACTTTCTCTTAATGCCATAAAAAACGTCAAATTCATGTTAAAAGGGGAAATTTTTACTCGGTTGTCGAAACATAAGTGTAGAGGTGGTGGAGTATATATTGGATTAGTAGTAATCTTGGCTGATAGAAATTGAATGTGTTCTCACACCGTAATCCAGAAGACAGCACCCAAAACATTCCAAATGTAATGTTACAAATAACTCAGAATACTGTAATTATCCCTTTGTAAAACAAAACCTTCAGTAGTTCATATGATGACGTTATTAGTAGTTAGTTACTTGATGACGTTATCATTAATTTTCATTCGTTTCCTCCACTCCCCCTATTTTGTCCTTGGAATTTAACCACTTTTAATCATAACAACTACTACTTTTCCTATATTTCACCAAACGACTACCTTAATTCAGTTCTAAAATCCCCTGAACTTTTGGTGCTGATTATATTTTCACTACATTAATCAACATCTGTAGGCAGGTGATTCTTCCCTTAATAACTTATCTTCCCAAAAATTCCATTATTCCCAAGGATAAAACAAATATACTTCCTATTAATAAAATCCTCACGTTACGCTACTAAGTGATTTCCATCCAATCTCTCTCTATACTCTTCTGAAATATTAGATGTGTGTTCCTTCCGAACCACTCGAATCGTCTCGTTCAGTCTCAGCCTGACCTCAAAATGATAATCTCTTCATCTGGATTTCATCTTTTGTACCACGTCAGTTTGCCCTCATAAAAATGACGATGATTTCCAAGTTGCCATGGATCAACAAAAAGTTTTTAATCTTTTTCTCCATGACTTTACCAAAACCTTACAGTTAACTCCGTTAACCACAAAATCCTCCACAATTAGCATTAAAACGTTTGACATATGGATATCTTTTAGTGAATGAACAGAGACTGAAATGTCCAACATGTAGGGAAAGATTGACGGTGGCTCACGCATATTAGAACGGTGATAGGCACTGCGTGCGCAAAGGCAAAGAGCAGGCCTGCCACACGACTTGCATGCAATATTGAAAGATGGTTCCCCATATATCAGAGGACTATTTTTGCTTTCCTGAAGAAAATTAATTTATTTAATAAGATTTAGGTTAATTAGTTTCTTAGGTTCTATTTTAATGGAGGGCGGAGGCGGAATATTGAGTAACCACCCCTAGTGTGAATGAAGTGTGTATGTATTTATTGGCACGGATGTATTTATCAGCGATGATATTGGTACAAATGTTCTTAGGTTAGTATTTTAACGGGAGGGGGGGTGCAAGGAAATTTTATACAAGAACTTCATCCCCACTTGGGTATAGTGTGTATAGATTAGGATTAGGAATGAGCATTGTTAGGTGAATCAGTAGGAGATCCTAAGTTGCAAATAGTTCCCTCTGAAGAGGAACTAGGTTGATCTCGCAAAGAAGAGGGGAAGAAAGTTGATCGATGGAAATGCTCGACCCCAAAATTAGAAGGAACATTAGAATTAGGATTAGAATGATGCAGGGGGAGGACTCAAACCCAGGCACTGCATGCCTCCCATTGAGGCTTATTGCGCCAACCCCTTGAAACCTAGTAGAGGAAGCCCCCTCTCTTAATGAGGTCCAAAACCTTCCCCACCAGTCCTTCTTGGAGTATGATTTCCTCTGGTCTCAACGTGCCGAAGATCTCGAACCGCAATCTACCGATTGCAACGCAATCAAACAGCAAGGGAGAGGCCGTCTCCTCCTCTTCCTGCCACAAGGGCTCTGAATCCACCAATCCCACCTTGTGCAGATGTTTCTTGAACCTACCATGCCCAGTAAACAGGCCCGTTATCAGAGTGGTCTGATATCTGCTTAGACCCAGGTGTCTCTGGTTCTTCTTCTACACAGCTCTGGCATGACCATTTTGCCGTGTTTTGCCCCAGTACTTAGCCTCCAGTGACGATTATGCTCTCTCCGAGTCCATTCTCTCAGAGACACCTTCGCCATACTTTTAGCTATTTCCAGAACAGGTTCCGGCCCACAGAAGGGGGTATTCGCTCCCTCCCAGGCCAGTTGGTCGGCTATTTCGTTACCATAAATCCTATTATGCCCCGGCACCCATGCTAGCCGAACTTTGTTGTGCCGCGATAATGCCTCCAGGGAGTCTCTACACTCCCTGACCAGGATAGAAGGAACATAGTGACAGCATTACGCATTGACCAACCTTTTTTTTACTGGCGGCCCAATGGATGGCGCATATCTCCCTTCACTCTCTTCCCCCCCACATCTGCATGCACGATGGTCAAGAGGGGGAAGACAGAACGGAAGCAACCCCTGCTTACTACGCTCCAACCGCTTTGGAAACAAATGCGCCGATTTGGATGCTGAGTATAGTTGAAGTGAACGCCGTCCCAGCTCTAGAGGAAATGTTTCCAAGGGACTATTTGAGGGGCGCTAATGACCTTAGTAGTTGATGCGCCACCCCCCCCCCCCGAAATAAGCATTAAAATATTTCCACCTATTGCTTAAATCGTTTCTTCCCGACCAATCTTAATCTGTTATTTTTTCCTAATATAACCCCTTCCTCTTTCGTTCCTCTTCTCACCGGATTTCTCCGACATTCCAATCCTTTCCTTACTCCTTTTTTTTCCTCTCTCCATAAACAACTTCACTGCTTCTTTCCAATATTGTCAATACGATCTTTATGCAGATGAAGCCCGTTCGGCTATAACATTTTTTTTTTAGTTCGGCTATACCAGCCCAACTAAACATCATAAACATTGCAATTTTATAGAAACTTTTGTTAATTAAATTGTGTTCATGACATTAAGGAAAATTCGTAAAAATGTGTTTCTTAACAGATTTTTCTTAACTTCATAAAAGCCTAATAAGTTGTTGGAAAAATATAGTTACTTTTTCTTGTATTTCTTCACAATCGAGACTTTGGTCAATATCATCATTCTAAGTTGTATTTAGTAATACCATTTTATTTTAGCTATATTTGAACAAAAATTCATTGTTTTTATTTCATTTTCTCTGGTTGTTGGGACAACAAGTACAAACGATCGTTCTGAAATTACGTTTCACGTTGAATAATGTTTTTTTTTTGCGGTGTCTATTGAGAACAGGAAGCAAAATTTTTGATGCCAAAAGTGTATGTGTTGAGGGATGTGTTTTTGCGTGAAAGAGTCTGGGAGAGTAAGAGAAAGGGAAAGAGTATGTGACAGCGTAACTCTCTCTAAACCAAAAAAATCTGATATGTATTACCACTCACACAACTTTCTCTTACTCCTGTTGTCAAAATTATAATTGACAAATGTTATAGTTTGTATACCAAATTTTTTAACGAAATTCGTCGAAAACTGAAAAAACTGTTCAGTAAAAGCGCACTTCCGGTTTACTAAATTTCTTAAACTCGGAATTTTGGCCATCTATTTATTTCTAATTAATTTTATTTGGATGTTAGAATTGTATAATCAACTATGATAGCATTTTAGAAATAAACATAACCCCACCCCTCCCCTAAAAGTGCCCTTAAATGAATTTTCCCAGAGAAATGTATTAAATAAAAGTTGTAGGACTTTGCATGCTTAGTTCATATACTAAGTTTCAAGAAAATCGTTGGAGCCATTTTTGAGAAAATCGCGAAAAAAAGTGAAAAAATAATTTAGTAAAAGTGGTAAAGTAAACGCACTTCCGGTTATCCGATTTTTCAAACTCGGAATTTCAACAACATATTTAATTATAATTAACATTATTTAGTTGTCAGAAATGTCCAAGAAACTTAAATAGCACTTTAGATGGAAACCTAACCCCACCCTTCACCCAAAAGTGCCCTTAAATGCATTTTCTTAGAGAAATGTTTCAAATAAAAGTTGTAGCTCTTTGCATGTGTAGTTGATATACCAATTTTAAAGAAAATCTTCGGAGCCATTTTTGAGAAAATTGCAAAAAAGTAAAAAATCTAACTAATAAAGTGGTACTTCCGGTTGAAGAATTTTGACAGATAACGTACTGTCAGATCCCATGGTGATATCTAAACGGAATATCAAGTTTTCAACTCTCCGGTTTTTCGATTTTACATACAGACAGACGCAGACATACACACACACACACACACACACACACACACACACACACAGACCATTTGCTAAAAACCAGTTTTTTGAACTCAGGGGACCTCAAAACGGATATTTCCGGTGAAAACTCGATATCGAAAATTTGACACGATTACAATACTTCCACTTACTAGGAGTAAGAGAAAGTAAAAATAGCAGGAAGCTTAGTAGTCGATTTACTATTACCAGTAGTTTTACACATGAAGATTTCGTTTAAAAATTTGACAAGATAAAGTACGATTTTCTGAATTCTTCTTGATTTTCTCAATAATACCTTCTACAATTTTCTGTAAGCCCATAATTTTTCAGGGAAATTTATTTAGGAGTTCCGGTAGAGCTATGAGTTTGGTTTTTCATTTAACTTCTTCAGTAGTATATGCGGTTTTCCCTCTTATATGTACGCGTATATATAAGTGGCAAATAAACAGTTTCTAACAATTTCAAACTTGAATTGAATTCGTCAATTAGAATTATTGATTTAAAAACAAAAAAAAAACCTCTATTGAACGCGTATCATCCCAACATCATCCAATAGGCAGCTGAAATGATACTGGCCTAGAGATCTGCTTTAGTATTCTCTGAATAAACACTTTAGTAGAGTGACACCATTAAGTGGCTTCTCTCTAATACAGATATCCCGTTATGTTTTAACAATAGGATCATATTTACTTGTTACAACCTTCTATTGTAGTTGTGAAATTCACAACAACAACAAAATATTGTTAAAATTAAGGTAATTTCATGTGAGAATCTTAAACAAGAATTCAAACCATAAACTTCTTTCACTATTAATGATTTATGCAGCAAAGGTGGTAGGTATATAATGGACTATGATTAGTAATTAGTGTTACATTGTATATTAGATTTATGTACAGTATAATCAATATCTAATTCATAACTGATTGACAACAACATGAACACATCTAATGTAAGTTGGCAATATTATTGATTATAGGAAACTACATATATCTCGAATTTAATACTGTGCCTTATTATTGTAATTATATTTATAAGAATATACTTCATCATTAGGCGATCGGAGGACGGATAATGGTGGATAGGTGAAAGTGAATAATTAACTAAGTAGCCACCTCTAACTTATTACTATGTAACCATTAACCACGAAACTATATGACTAAAACAAGTAGTTAAATTAACAAGATTTTGTTTTTTAAATCATTTAGATTTCTGTTTGTTTGATAAAAGAATGAATACAACTTTCTTTCGGCGCCTGTACACTCCAAATGAACCAATTTCAAGGACATAAACTTAGCGCTAGATCATAAAGGGATTTAAGCAAGGCAATTAACCCTATTCATTCCAGGACAGAATACTAGTTCAGCTAGAAGAAAATATACGGGAAATAGGTGGAAATGAAATATAAAATATATCTTGTATCAGAGAACGGAATTCTTGTATCCTACAATAGCTATCCTCTGAAGGATATCTTCTGACGTATCAAATTGGGGTAGATCAAAACATTAAGAGAGCAGCTGAATTTAGCTCTTTCCACCTGAACGGTAATAAAATAATATTACGTCCATTCTAAAAAACAAAAATCTTAAGGAGATGCGGAAAAGGATGGCAGAAGGTGGACTAGAAAACGCTACTTAAATCCGTCTCTCTATGCTCCGTTTGCAATAGAAGATGTGGGGATCTATACTCAAGCCTTAAACTTGACGAAATGTAATGCCCAGGATTCCGATAGACTTGTAAACCATAAATATTATATTGAATTAATTTATTTGACTGCCACATATCATATAGCATTATTGTCAAAGATTCTCAGGCAGCATTTTATTTATTTATATATATCTATATACATAAAAATTCAGCATCCGTATGTTTGTGGCCGCAAAACTCGAAAAACAGTCGTTAAGTTCACTTGAAAATTTTACACAAACTTGCATTTCTATATAAGAGTGTTTATATACACTTTCTACTCCAAAGTTCTCACGAAAATGGGAACTTTTCCGAGCGTTTCGCGAGGCTGGCAGAAATAGAGAGACTCAGACGCGTTGCGATGGTGTCTCACTCTCTGAACCTCTTTCTCAACTACTTATAAATACCTCTATTCCGAAATTTCCACAAAAACGGGAAATTCCGAAATAAAATCCGTTCAAACGGCCATAATGCGTTAGCACTTGCTTCTTGAGGTATTGCTGCTCCGTTGATGGAAGAAGGTAGAACAGCGCATTCAGCTCTTAAACTGTCATGACTTAAACATGCACTTCACAGAAAATCCAACATGTAACATTTCTAAAAACATCAGGAATGGGAAAGGTTCTTCGGGCGTGCAGAATCATTGTATGGGATGAGTGTACAATGGCTTATAAGAAGTCATTGGAAGCATTAAACCATACCTTGAAAGACTTGCAAAATAATCACGTTCCATTTGGTGGAGCATTGGTGTTACTAACCGGTAACTTCAAGCAAACGCTTCCAAGTGATACCTCGCTCAACACCAGTGATGAATCGCATGCCTGCTTGAAATATTCAACTCTTTGGAGCACATAAAAAAAAAATTCATTTAACAACGAATATGAGAGTTCAACTTCAAAACAATCCAACAGTTGCCATATTTTCAAGACAATTACTTGAAATCGGTAACGGCACTGTTCCTACAATTCCGGAAATGGGAAAAATCACCTTCCCATCTAATTTCTGCAACATTTTACATTCAAAAGAAGAATTAGTAGACAAGGTATTCCGAAGCATCGAAACAAATTATCATAAAAAACACGCATGATTAAGCCGAAAAATCAGACTGAGCCATAGCGAAGCGTGGTCGGGTTAGCTAGTATATATATATATAATAGTATTTATTCTAAGCTATTTATTTTACTCATTACTTTACCATTGTTTATTCACTAAGTGCTTTACTTAAGCAACGAGATTTGCCCAGTGATAGGGCACTGGAGATCCTAGGTTCAAGTTAAGACAGTCCTCCTTACAGATGTTCTCTTTCCAAAAGCTTCTACAGCTCTCCGCCAGGTAATGAACACAGGTCAGAGGCCGGCCATTGTTCTTGAGGAGGTTCCCCAGTAACCTTTCAAATCGCAGGGCATTTTTCCTGTCAAAAAAAAAACAAAAAACTTCATATTGATAAACAACAAAAAGAAAAACTTTCTTTTCACCATGAAAATTACTTTAACGGCATTAATAAAGAATAATTAACTCAGCTAAAAGCCTTTGAAGTGTTTTGTTAAAGTCATGTATTGGCGTAAATGTTTAGACACACAGGAATTCCGCCTACAGGCAAAGCTGGGAATTAACATTGTATGGAATATGTATTTACACTAGATTAGAATTATTCTGCATCAATTATTTCATTGCCTTTGTAGATAAACATATTTTATTATGTTAACCAATTTATAAACAACCCATTTTGTGTGTTCCTGCGCACAATAGTTACCTACCCAATTAATTAAGTGAAAAGAGTGATAACATTTTATTGGCTTCTACGAAATGAAAAAAATTTTACTTTAATACATAGTCGAATAAATATTAAAATTCTAATTACATACTTGGAATTTTCAATAAAATTTTTGTCTCAATTATATAAACAGTAATACACATGAACGGATTAGGCAAATATAATCTTCTACTCATTGGTTTCGAAGTTTCGAAATTGAGTATTCACCAAAATTACAACATGTTTTGTGATTCTTTATTTATGCAAAAAAATCTGGTATGAAATACTCACACAACTTTCTCTTACTCCAGTTCTCAAAATTATAATTGACAAATTTTATAGTTTGTGCACTAAATTTAATGAAATTCGTTTGAAAACTGTTCAGTAAAAGCACACTACCGGTTTACTAATTTTCTTGAAACTCGGAATTTTGGCCACCTATTTATTTCTTAATTATTTTGGTTTGGTTGATAGAATTGTATAATCAACTAAGATAGCACTTTAGAGAAAAACATAAAAAGTTTTCAAATAAAAGTTGTACATCATTGTATATGTAGTTTATACGCGAAGTTTCAAGAAAATCGTAGGAGCCATTTTTCAGAAAATTGCGAAAAAGTGAAAAAAAATCATTTAGTAAATTGGTAATGGTAATAATAATAATAATAATATACTTTATTAAAAAACACAAAATAAACATTTCTACAGCAAAACTGAAAACAGCAAGTATATCCGGCTTGGGAAACCCGTCAGCCGGGGGTTGATGTAAAACAAAACCAATTTAAATCCTAATACTAATTGAAGCAACAACTTCATATTACTAAAAACAATAAGTGACATCAATCAAAATGTAAAAAATGCCAAAAATAAATTAATTACTAATTTAATTTAAGGAGTTAATGCTGTTAATTAAATGGAAAAATAAACTTTTATCAAAATTACATATCCAAAGAATAGTATATAGAAACAATAAAATCTTATGATACATAAATAAATTGCAATGATACCAAATTAAGTTACATGATGAAAATTAGCAACAATCAGAAATTAAATTCCTACACCAACTGAAAACGGTAGCGCCAAGCAGACCTGGCGAAATTTGTGAGACCATGACAGGCCAGAGCATTTAAATAATCTCTCAGTGAACTCACAGCGAGGGTACGAACACCCAAATAACGTAATCGAAATTCCGTCAGTATAGGGCAGACTGCGAGAAAGTGAACGATATCTTCTCTAGCATTTAAATTGCATAAAGAACACGTCTGGACATCCCTCTCCAGCCAAGGAGTGTGATTCAGGTATAAAAGTTCACCTCTTAGCTTAAAAAGCCATCGCAAATGCTGAAGCGTATATGTCATATCATCATCGTGCCGTTCAAAGGAAAATAGCTTTTCATTCAGATCCAACTGTCCATAATGTGAAAATCAAACGGATGCCCTAGCCGACGCAATAACTTCTTCCCGATGAACCGTTCTAATCCTGATTATCAGAGCTGCCAGCTGATCTCTCCAACACTCCCAGTCATTAATAGAGGGGCTAAACACACAGTCATATTTCGCCGCCAACCTTATCCAACTACCAAACCAATAGGCGTTCTGCTTGATTACTTCCAACGCCAAAATTCTGGGGAGTCTAGATTGAGGCAGGTTCAACACCTTCAGACAGTAATTGAAATGCATCCTTAAAGTAAACAACAACAGTAAATCCACACCCGTCTCCACATAGAGCATATAATTGGGGGTAATATTAGGCAGTGAATACAGTTTTTTAATAAAAAATCTTAACAACTGTTCTAACACCTCATAGCGTTGATAGCCCCATATCTGAGCTGCATAACAGGCAATAGACCTAAACACTGAATTAAACAATAAAAACTTTTTGGAAGAGGGAACCACATTTTGAGAGATTAGGCCCGACCAGACGCTATTAACAGCAACCTTAGCTGAAACCACTTACTCCTTAATATGATTATTAAAACAGCGACGAAGTGTGAGAAGTGGGTACGTCTAAATACCTGTATTTATTCACCACCTCGATTGCATGCTCACCATATACCCACCTCTCCTTAGAAGACAACCCCCTCTACGGAAAACCATGATCATGGTATAATGGTAATATAAACTCACTTTCGGTCATCCGATTTTTTTCAAACTCGAAGTTTCAACAATATATTTCATTCTAATTAACATTATTTAAATGGCAGAATTGGCTAATAAACTGAAATAGCACTTTAGAGGAAGATGTAAACCCTCCTCTCCCCAAAAATTGTACTTAAATGAATTTTTCCAGATAAATGTTTCCAAAAAAAGTTCTACCTCTTTGTATGTGTAGTTGATGGACTAAGTTTCAAAAAAAAAAAATCGTTAGAGCTATTATTGAGAAAATCGCAAAAAAGTAAATATAACAACTAGTAAAGTAGTACTTCCGGTTGAGGAATTATGACAGATAACGTACTGTCAGATCCCATGGTGATAACTAAACAGAATATCTAGTTTGAACTTTCTACGATTTTTCGTTTTTGACTAGCCCAATTGCTAAGAACCACATTTTTTGGATTCTGGGAACCTCGAAACGGATATTTCTGGTGAAAATTCGATATCGAAAATTTGACACGATTACAATACTTCCTCTTACTAGGAATAAGAGAAAGTAAAAATGATATTAGCGATAATGATATTAGGTTGTGTGTGTGTGTGTGTGTGTAAATAGAATATCGCAAAAACGAAAAACAGAAACTCAAGCGTGTTGATTCCATTTAGATACTAACCAAGGAATCCGAGACGGATTTCTTTAACAACCGATTTTCTTAAAATTTGGGAGTCTACCAATGTAATATAATTTATATTAATATTATATAGTTGGCAGAGCCATAAAATGAACTCAAGAGATACTTTTGAGGAAAGCTTGACGCTACTGTTCTCCCCCTCCCCCCACAATTCTCCCAAATAATCAGTTTTCCCATGATAAAAATGATAAGTATTTATATATATAGACACTGTTGAAGCAGTTTTTTGATAAAACTCTGAAATGATATTTCGGTGATGTTTGTAGTAGATGGTTGTGGTGTGAGCGGATTAGTAAAAGGGCTTGTATGTGTGTTTGAGATAAAAGTATTAGTAATAATCAAGAGAGAATCACTGTTTTTAAGATAGATATATTCTCTAAGAGAAATTAAGTTACTTTAAAATATCACAATAATAAGCTTATTTTTGCTTATTAAAACTCTTATAACTTAAAACTGGTACAGTTCTGATGTGTTCTCCTTGGTGTCTACAAGTCTGTCTTGAAAAGAATGTCTTCTCTTTGTTCGTTCAATTCCTCCCCTGGTATAATGCCATCAAGGTTGATGAACTGTCCCAGTAACTGTACTTTTCTACCTGGTTTACCCTTTTTGCGAACGAGCTTGTATTTTCTCATAATTTTGATTATTTTCTTTAAATAAAATAGTTATACTTTCTTGCATCCATCACAACTCCAAAAAATTAAAAAATCCGTGATGTCGCATTTCCGGTGATGATGGAGTTCTGCATAAAACTGTGTCAGGTGCCAGTGGTGGGGTAAGAGAGCGCACTTTCGCTATTTCATTTTATAGAAATAAATAAAGAGACATTAAGCATAATATCATACATTAGTTATTTTGTCTTAGGTTACCTAGCTTAAGAAAAATATATATATATATTAATCAACTCATAACTAACACTCTAGGAACTATGCAAAAAAATAATTGTCAGCCGCCTGAGTGAGCACTTTTGCACAAGAGTGCGCATTCATGTGTGCAAGTGTGCGGCGTATTAAGGTCAAGAGTGTGTATCACTTACAAACGTCACATTAATAATGACCATGACAGTGAGGCTAGCACTTCTCGTACCACCATTATCTGCAATACTCGATCCAATCTTCTGCGATTATTGGTACTTAGTTAAACTATTCGCACCTCCTTTTACACTAGAACGTTTGACACAATTGATTTGAAATTTTTACACAACGTTACACTTCTATATAAGAGTGTTTATATAAACTTTTTATTCCGAAGTTCCCACGGAAACGGGAAATTCCGAGGGTTTCGTGAGTTTGGCTGAAATAGATAGAAGCAGACGCGTTGCGATCGTGGCGCGCTCTCCGCCGAAGATATTCTGCAGAGAATATGTCAAGAAACGCAATAATGGCTTGGATTTCACAGAAGAAATATACAATGAAGCGCTAATCTTCATTGAGGATCTTTTGCCTTGCAATGTGTGGCAAGTTGTTGGCACTATTGAGAGTAGCAGTACCGAATAGGTCGATCAATGCAACATTCGAGAGAAAGAACTGCTCAGGGAGCAATCATACACCAGAAATGACTTACTTACAGCTATTCGTCCAAGAAAATACACTGAAAATCTTTCAAGAACAAAAGATAGCATTTGATACAATCATACAAACTGTGACCAACCAATCCAGTGGATTTACTTTTTGGACGCTCCAGGTGGAACTGGAAAAACGTTCTTAATTTCCTTAATCCTGGCTAAAATCCGTTCAAATGGCCATATTGCGTAAAGCAATTGCTTCTTCAGGTAATGCTGCTACGTTGTTGGAAGGAGGTAGAACAGCGCATTCAGCTCTTAAAAACATTCTTTCAGTTAAAAACATTTTTTCTTTCTTTCCTTTCAGTGCACAGCAAACGCAAAGTAGGGTATTAAATTGAATGATGTGTTTTCTTGCTGAATCTATGTTAACTATCATACTTCTATTTACTTCCCTAATAATTAAAATCAGACTGAGTCACAGCTAAGCGTGGCCGGTTTTAGCTAGTAGAAAATATAAACTTAAAATAGTACAAATTCTAGCTTCTTCTTCTTTCATGAAACAAAACATTGCTTGTTGATCCAAAAAACGTTCAAAAATAATGAAATAACTACTGTCCAATATCAGCCATAATAAATAATTTTATTATTATGGATTTAACTATAGGTTTTGTGCTAACATATAGCATTATACAGAATAACTATGCCAGACGTTAATGTACTCTAATATGGCTGATAATGGAGAACTGGGAGGAAATGATACTAGAGGAGTAATCAATTCACACGGCATTCACAACTCTGTGCAAACTTATCTCTATTAAATAGCTAGTATGCTGGTAGAGTATACATTGATTGCTCCATATAATATTCAGTAATCAGATTTGAAGCAAACTCCGGCCGAATAACATTATATATATATATTTAAACAGGGAATACGCCTCCACTCAAACCTCATAATGTTTAAATTAACATTATTAATGATGAGTTCATGTAGGTATATTATAATTATTATATTTGATTAAAATTTCTTATAGAGAAAAAAAATCTGGTGTGAAACACTCACACGATTTTCTCCTAATGCAATTTGCTTAGTTATAAATGGCGAATTTTTTGTCACACGTATTCTTATAATACTTGTTTAATTCGATGATATTGGCCGTTGTCTTTAATGGAGAAATTTATAGACAGTTTGGTAACATCTGGATTTTGTCTGAAACCTTCGTAACAAATGCAATGATAGTACAATAAATCGATATGGTAAACAATATACCGACTTTGATCTATCAGCTAATTTTACCCGTTAGGGTGGCAAATGGGGGGGTGCTGCAAGAATAAAACGGAACCTACCTAAATTTAACTCAGGCTTGCCACATGATTTGCGCGCGATCTTGAAAGAGGGTTCTTCATACACTAAAGGGTTATTTGCCTTTTTAAAGAATATAAACCTATTCAATAAGATTTAGGTTAGGTTAGGTTTTTTATTTATTTGGGGAGTGGAATATCGAGTACCTCCCCATAGAATGAATGGATATAAGCTGAATGTATTTATTTGTGTGAATGTATTTATTTGTGTGAATGTATTTATTAGCGTGAGTGTATCTAATAGCGTGGGTGTATTTATTAGCGTACGTGTATTTATTAGCATGAAAGTACTTATTGGCTTGGGTGTTGGTGTGGATGTTTTAACTTAGAATTTTATCTGGGGGGTGCAAGGAATTTTTTATAGAAGTACTTCA
Source organism: Triatoma infestans (assembly GCA_011037195.1). NCBI lineage: Eukaryota > Metazoa > Arthropoda > Insecta > Hemiptera > Reduviidae > Triatoma > Triatoma infestans. The sequence continues at coordinate 23,197 of JAAEAF010004093.1, read as the reverse complement.
CCCCCAATTCTAGTCTATTTAGTTTTATCTTACTAGTTTATTTAGTTCATTTTAGAGGGTGGTAGAACCTTTAAAAGAGTACTCCACGCACATCTGAAGCAAATAACCCTTTTTATATAGCTTTTAGTAGAGATGATGTGGAAAATATCGTTTGCAGGTTATGTAAACACTACTAGTACATAGATTTCATATCATGTTAATACGCGATAGTCGATAGGTAAAAGTGAGACAAACAAAGTGAGGCAGGGGGTGGCTATAATCCTACCATTCTGGTATCCCCCACTTAGTGAGAAAAGAAGAGGATGGCGTCACGCGTCATTGTCAGTTCTCCTTCCCCCGTCGACTGGCTTCGATGGCTAAAGTGAGGAGGAGACGGCATGACTGCTACAGTACCCCCTGGTTCCATGCTACTTCCAATGGAAGCTGCGATGGATATCGTGGGGAGAAAGAAAGCGCCATCCCAGCTCGAGTGGTCCTAATAACTACTTCGGCGCTAATGACCTAAGTTGTCGATGCGCAAAAAAAATGGATATTTTTTAAGATATTTTCATATAGTGGAAGAAAGAAATGAAACAAATAATATTTTGAAAAATAGTTTAGAATATTTTATAGTTTGAAAAATATAATTTTGTTAATATTTTAAATGTATCTTAGTGTAGTGAAAAGAGTCAGGTACTATAATTTAAGGTCATTGCTATAAAGAGACAAAGGCACAAGAATCCGTTAAATTAATACAACGCCGTTTGGCCAAATGTATTGTAAGAGAAGGCATTCTTTCGGACAGTCTGCATTCAGTTTTCAAACAAGATAGTTGGTTGTAGACACCGAAGTAGTAGATTAGTTTTTTCGCTCTCTTAGCATCAGTGCATATTAATAAGTTAATAATACCATTGCAAATAACTTGTAGTTAGTATTTTATTAGAATATATTTATTGTTATCAGTGGTGACTACTTTCTTATTTCTGATACTTCTCTCTTAAACATATAAGCCCCTTTTACAAAACCGCTCAAGCCACTACAAGCTACCATTACAAACTACAGTAACTTAACACAACATTTCACAAAAAACATGATTTCTCAAATAACTAATTTAAAAAAAAAAAAAAAAAATCTGGTGTGAAACACTCACACAAAAAAAAAAAAAATCTGGTGTGAAACACTCACACAACTTTCACTTACTCCAGTTCTCAAAATTATAATTGACAAATTTTATAGTTTGTGTACCAAATTTAATGAAATTCGCCGAAAACTGAAAAAAAAAAACTGTTCAGTAAAGGCGCAATTCTGGTTTACTAATTTTCTTGAATCTCCGGAATTTTGGCCATTTATTTATTTCTAATTAATTTTCTTTTGAATGATAGGAATTGTATAATCAACTATGATAGCACTTTAGAGAAAAACATAACCCCGCCGTCCCCTAAAAGGGCCTTAAATGAATTTTCCCAGAGAAATATTTTAAATAAAAGTTGTACATCTTTGTACGTATAGTTGATATAAGAAGATTCAAAAAAATCTTCGGAGCCATTTTTGAGAAAATCGCGAAAAAGTGAAAAAAATCATTTAGTAATATGGTAAAGTAAACGCACTTCCGGTAATCCGATTTTTTCAATAACATGTTTAACTCTAATTAACATTATTTAGATGATAGATTGTCTAATAAACTGAAATAGTATTTTATAGGAAGAGTAAACCCATCCCTCCCCCAAAAGTACCCTCAAAACAGATATTTCCGGTGAAAACTGATATTGAAAGTTTGACACAATTACAAATACTTCCTCTTACTGTGAGTAAGAGAAAATAATTAAATTATTTGAATATAATATCCATTCTTCCAGTTTTAGCTTCACAGAATGTTTTTGAATAAGTTTTTCATTAAAAATACTTATTTGAGAAATCATATACTAACTGCTATTTGCTGAATTATAAAGTTACGAATGGAACGACCTTTTTGGTTTTTATTTCAATTATTTTGAGTAATATCAATTGAGAAAATTTAATTTTTTTTTTTTTTTTTTAGTATTCAACACTAATATTATTGAATGAAAAAAAAAATATTTTGCTGTTAAAAACTTTAACAAAGAATAAAAATATTTTTTATTGTTTAATATAACCTGTGATATCGCACACAATTTCCATCAACGCTGTCTGGCGAACAGCTACAATAGCACTAGTTGGGTCACATTATTAAGAAGGTAAACGAAGCTTGTCGGATATAACCGAATATGACTATATTTTTGACACTACGAATTGGGCAATGTCATCATCAAATATTTTTTTTTAAGAAACGGATTTATTAATGGTATTTAAATAATTAATTATGCAATTATTGTTATGTTATTGTGGTGGTGGTTCCGCAGAGCTGGAAAACATCAGAGACATTTTCCGTGGTAGGCTGCTTCATTTTGTGGTCATCGACCGATTTCGGGCGTTCACCCATCTTCAGGATGCGTTTTTCAGACAGTTTGACAACATAGATTTGCTCTGTGCACATGACCACAAAATGAAGCAGGCTACCACGGAAAATGTCTCTCATTGTTATGTTATTATTATTTTTTATCATAAATTTTATAATTTATTTTTGTAGTTATTTTCTGGGGATATTGCATTGTCGTAGTGCTTATGCACCAGCCGCCACTGAATAAGGAGTAAGAGAAAGTAAAAAAAAAAAATGAACTAACCGCCCTAAAAAATGATATTGTCATATTTCAAATGTAAACTATAATTATTCCATAAGTGGACAATTAAATAATTTCTGAACCAAACAATACAAATATTATTATTATTATTATTACCAAAATCAAATAAATATAATTTTAATCTACAAATATTTCAAAAAGACACGGGACTATAAAATTCACCAAAACTGTAAATTCAAAAAAGGGTGACTCTTAAATCGAATTGAAACATATTGTGCTAGTAGCAACAACAGGTGCGAATTGTATCTAAGAATCTCAGTAAAGCTGAGTTAACAGGATGTAAGTTACACGTTTGTCTGTTGCAGGTACGTGCGTTTGTTTCCAATTATGTATCATTCATTGGTGAAGCTAACATATATCTTTATTATATAAATTATATTCAAATTAAAAATCTTAATACTATAAATATTCGTATGTACCATCTCGGGCTCGCCACCACTAGTGTGATGGTATCTTGTAAATTGTAACACGGATTTTCTCGTGAAAAATCACCGGAATTTATAGATGGTGAAATTCAATTATTTTTTCTCAAGCTGAACTTCAACAAATAGTTATTTATGTTAATCTAAGTAGGAAATGGAGGAAAAATGACGGCACCAAATAAGAGCGAATTTAATGTGTTAGACAACCTAGTAAACAATAGATTCTTTAACATAAAAGGAGGGCATATTTTGAATGGAATGATGGATGATGTCTTGTGGTTATCTCATGCTACGCTTGCCATAGATGACGACGCAACTTCTCTAAGTTGGGTTATCAGTTGTGGAAAACGTTTTAATCGGCTATCAATCTTATCCTATTTAGTTGAATAGGGTTTAAAGAACAGCTCGCTCATTCACCACAGTGAAATAATTGATAATTTTTGTTTTTATTGTTATATGCTAAATAAAGATAAATCTAAATCCTAATGCCATGAAACTTTGCCCTATTATGAGCTAATTTCCGAATCCCTTGCGATCGCTTTCATTCCAATGAAATTGAGCAAAATCCCTAGGATGCTGTCATTCCTGGTCATGGATCTTGGGCTTGTAAACATTAAAAAATTATCACAATCATAAATATTTAGATAATTATGATAAAAGTTTAGTTACAATAATAATTTAATTAGTTATTTTAATAATAACAAAAACTAATTGAAAGCGCTTGGTAAACATACAATCTTGTATACGGAAAAATACCATTATATCCCTTAATGGTTAATACTATGCTACAAAAAAACAAAGAAACTGATGCGTCTATATTAAACAAATTTGAAAACAAAATAAAAATGAATATGTTATATCCAAATTACAAAAGGCAAACTGAGACATTCATTCCCATTGGCACATACTCATTGGCAGATAACGCCGCTTCAACAAATATTTAACTTAAATTTACTGATTTTTCCGATAATTTTTAAGACCTTATCATCATTGCGGTTATCTTTACCTACATAGACAATTTTCACTTTAATTGACTTTGTATCATTGTTTTAATCTATTGCTATTTAAATTATCTTGAACTGAATTTTTGACCACTGCTTTATCAAAACTTGCTTAGACAATAAGCTAATATATTGACTTTGTACTTTACTTATTTTTTGTTTTGTTTTGTTGAAGAGGCACAACAACTAAGGTCCTTTTTGCACTTGACGTTCAGTCAGTTTATACACTTAATAAACCCTTCCATCCAACCAATCTTTCCAACTTCAATTTCTGAAACATGATCAGATTATCATATACAATTAAATAGCTGAATGTCTGTAACGAAAATTGTATTGTTTTTCTTACGGTACATTCATCATCATGTAATGCCTGATAATGCCAGATTGTTTGGCGTATTCAATTTTTCTCTAGCATTAGCATATTGTGACATTCAATTAGAATATGGCGGACAGTCAATGGTACCACGCAAACGTCACATATCGGCGGTTGCTCACTACGAAACAGGTAACTGTGTGTTAGCAAAGTAAGGCCTGAGCGCAATCTTGCCAATACAACTTTTTTTCGTCGAACAGCTTGATATGAGGGAGTTCTAATTATATATCAGCTTTTGTAGTTGGCATGAATTCCCATTCTCTCTTCCATAGAGCAATTAGCTCTTTCTTCAGGTGATTTTTTTTCAGGCCAATCAGTTGGCAGAATGAGTTCTTGTTTATTTGGCAGTAGTGCTGCTTCCTTCGCTGCTTTGTCCGCGAATTAGTTATAATTTATTCCTACATGTCCAGGGACCCACAGGAACGTTACTACTGTACCAAAGCGTTGCGGCTGTCCGGTTGAATGATTGATTATAGAGCAATTTTTGAATCTGTGCATATTGTCTACATCTGTTCATCATTACGTATGTATTGGAATCAGATGTCTTGAATAGGGAGTAGAAGTGAAGAATAAGTGGATGTTAATTAGAGATTTTTAGAGAGTTGTTACTCGAAATACGAACTACTGAATTTACGAAAATAGACTATATTTTAACAATAATTTAAAGTGTTTGAGATAATAACTACAATTAATTTAAAATGATTGAAATAGTAACTAAGATGCACAACTGTAAATGATTATGAATAATAATAAATATATGTTTAAACCTTGAATAGGGACGCGCTCGCGATGTGTGAAACTTAACTGCTTGAACTGACGTGAACTGATTTCTGAACGTTGAATACTGATTTGTTACTGATGTATGAGTGATGTAGACTGGTATAATACTATGTATAACTGATATAATACTGATCTGATACTGATCCCCTCCTCCAGTGGGGCGACGTTTATATTGGTATCACTCACACATTGACAGGTGTGTAAGTACTTGCCACACTAAGACATCTCTTGCTGTATGTTGACCTTAGTTAGGTCGGTGACCAGGATGAGTTAGGTCAGTGACCAGGGTGGCGACAGATGGTGGCCAGTCGGTGATTATCAAAGACTGTTTGTTAATAGATGGTAGCCAGGTGGCCTTTTGAGTGTTCGTTGACCCTTATGAAGGGAATACCGGCCAGGTGGCTTCTGTACACTGACCGTATAATGACCCCTGTTTGAAAGGGTTTTCGCGGCGTTCCTTTGACCGTGTATTGACCATTTTTGAAAGGGTGCCCGGTTCTTGACCTGAAGATAGCGGCTGGCTGGAACCACTAGTTATAATTTTTAGATTTATAATTTAAAAATTATATCATTTTCTTCTTGCTATCACATTACAGTATATGTAATGCTTCAAGGATAGCAAATAACTGTGCTGTGAAAACACTGGATTCGTCACTCAAGTGGATGCTTTATGTTATCAACCACGAATGCAGCACCAACATTGGTTGATATTTTGGAACCGTCGGTGAACACTTGTTTATAGTAGGCATATTTATTACTTATCCTTTCTAGGTATTTTTTTTTTTTGTTGTAGACATAATTCGGAGTGCTATCCTTCAGGTACTTACTAAGAGTAAAATCTACTTGAGGTGCTTTTAACGTTCATGATTCAATTTTCTGCATGGCCAGTCTCACTAACGACGGTGTCATTATATTATTTATGTCGCAGAAATTTCTGAACCTTACACCTAGCGGTTTTGTACTTGTACTTGCGATACGATATAAATCTTCAAATAAGGGGAATTGAACTCGACTGAAAATCAAGGGAATGCTATTACCCTTGATGCATAGTTGCACATGAGAAGGTATCTTCTAATGTAGAGTCATGGCTTCCCACTTTCCACATAAAGACTTACTTGAAGACTCCTTTTATTTTCAATAAAATCTCTTACTCTCTCGTAAGAAGAAATATTGCTAACGTGTCAAATTTTGAAAATTGAGTTGTCACCAGAAATACTTGTTTTGTGGTGCTCTGAATACGAAAAAAATGTTTTTAGCGAATTGTCTGTCTGTCAGTATGTATGTGTGACAACGATATCTAACAAAATAAAAAACCGCAGGTAGTACAATCTTGATATATTGTATAGGCACACTACCACCGCATCAGACACGAAGGTTTCGGACAAAATCGATCAACCACAAGATAGCATTTTACTAAATGGTTTTTTCAGTTTTTCGAGATTTTCTCAAAAATGATTCCAAACATTTACTTTAAACATCGATTTACTTTAAACATCGATCTAAATAATGAATACTTACCACTTTTAATTTTAAGTTTCTCTCTCGGGAAAATTTATATTTTGGGGGATTCTGGTGGAAGGGTAACGTTTAAGCATCCCACTAGAGTACCATTTCAATATAATATATGATTCAACCACTTATATATAATATTAGTTGAATATATAAGCTGGTCCGCCTCGTTGCGATGAGTATGTCGAATGTTCACTGCGTTGTGCGGATACAGTCGAACATCTCTTCGCAATTCCAATCGAGAACCGGATTAAGGCAAGGTGATGCATTGGCCTGCTTGCTTTTCAACCTGGCACTCGAAAGGGTGATCAGAGAGTCGGGAATCCAAACCTCGGGAACGATTTTCCATAAATCCGTGCAGCTCTTTGCGCACGCGGATGACCGACGTTGTGGGTAGAACTGTCGACGCTATAAAGAGTGCTTTCCTGAGCATTGAAGCCAACGGCAGGAGACTGGGTTTGGTCGTCAATGAGGAAAAACAAAATTCTTCTCTACCGACCCAACAGTAAAAGAGCCATTCTGCGTAGGCAACTTTAAATTTGAAAATGTTGCTGAGTTCCCTTGTGACGGCAGACAACGAATTATCTCAGGAAATAGCAAGGAGGTTGATGTTGGCTAATAGGTGCTACTTCGGCCTAAATAAGCACTTCAAAAGTAAAGTATTAACAAGGGACACCAAACTTAGGCTTTACAAGACCCTTATTCGGCCTGTATTGGCATACGCCTCAGAAACCTGGACCATTTCAAAGATCGACGAACACCGTCTGCAGGTGTTTGAAAGGAAGCTAATGCGCAAAATCTATGGCCCAGTACGTGAAGATACGATATGGCGACGTAGAAAGAATAGAGAACCGTATGTTCTAACGAAGGAGCCTCCAATAGTAGCTTGGATCAGGTTAAACAGACTGAGATGGGCGGGCCATGTGGCAAGGCTGAATGCCAACGAAATTCCTTCCAAACTGCTGCGCGAGACCCCAAATAGGAAACGGAGGGTTGGGAGACCCAGATTGCGTTGGCATGATGGAATTGCCCAGGACGCGAAGAACATCCTCGGACTGCGGAACTGGATGGCGGCTGCTAAAAAGTAGGGACGACTGTCGGAAACATATTGACGAGGCCAAGACCCAAAACACTGGGTTGTAGAGCCGGGAAAGAAGAAGAAGTGTTCGACACCGTCCGCCTACAATCGGCTGTCTCCGTGGTCACTTGCCCCTACTTAGCTAATTAAGCTACAATTAATTATTCTAGGTAGTACGCACTCTCGACTTCATGCGAATTGAAGGTTTCGTATTTCTCGTATGTTTTTTCTCTAACTGCAAAGTGTATTTTAAGAGTACTTATTCTCGATTTGACTCGAAGTGAAGGTTTTATTTTTTTCGTACTTTTCTCTAAAGACAAGTTTAATTCTCGTTCGGCCCTTTGCATAAGGGATTACGTGTGCAGTGCTATTCTCTGCAGCTGCACCCTCATTAATTGGTACCCGCTGAGTTATCACGTCACCAGAGAGATACATCATCGCCTTGGCCGTCGCAGCTATTCTCTTCTGTTCTTACAGGAATTCCCAGTACGGGAAGGGGCCGAATTAATTCGCACCGCCGTACAGGAACGCCATCTCTCCGCTGAGCCACTGAAGACTCCCAAGAAAGGTAAGCCTTTGATGTTATATCTCTGGTCTTTATACATTAAACCACCCCTTAGGAAATTTATAACAAAATCTAATTTTATACAGTCCACTCCCCCGCCCTATCGCGAACATAAATTATTTGGTCGTTCCGGGCCAGATATGCGGTAATAAGAGTAAATTTCATAAATTTTCATCTCTATTTTCTATTTTTGAGTTTTTTTGTTCTGTTCACTTTCAAATAAATTCGTTATCTTTTGTTAAAATAAAGTGAAGTTATTTGCTTGTATTCAAAGTTCTAACTAAAAATAGCCCTAGATTATTCTTTTAGTAGCCCGGGTCTAAGTCCGCCTTTCAAATATCATAGAATTTCACAGTCAGTTCAAAACAAGCTCCGGTATTCTTCGGGGGTCTTCGAGCATATTCGATCACTTTCATTCATCAGTAATTTCATTAACATTAATACCTCTAATCCCTTTATCTACTAACTAACTTTATTATTTGTTTATTTTGACTAGCCGTGTTTACCTGCTACTTCCGTATTTTTAATTCTTCTGTTTATTTACCTTTTTTTCTTCTGTTATTAACTAAGCTCTTTAAATTGTTTATTCTTTCGTTGTTTTTTTGTAATAGTTAATCACTTCCTATCCCGTTTATTAAATTATCTTTTTTTTTCCTTTTATTTATTGTTGCCGTAATATATCGGCACTCTTGCGTCTTTATACTCGTTAAAGTTACGCATTCTCAATCTGTTAATCTCTTCACCCCTATCTCAACTATTTCTTAATTCTGCTTCTTTGTAATTCTCTGGGCCATTTTCGTTTTCACACTCGCATTTCGCGACTTCATTCTCGCAACGCCTGTCTATTTTCCTCTTCGGCATGGCTAAAGAACCCACTGTTAAAGGAGAATCTACCTCGAGCTATACTCAGGTACTGCAATCCGCTCAGCGGCTCTTGGCCGAGCGTGATGCTATTTTCGCACAGGTTACCGGTATATATGACAGAGTGAAGACATTCCAGCCCGCACAGCTAGCCAAGTTGCAAGTTTATGTGGCCAAATTGGGCCCCCTCTCCCTCAACTTTGATGACGTTCAGGGGAAGTTGCGGGACCTCAATATCGTTCTGGAGAAAAGGGACCAGGTGGAGATAAATCAGGTAATGAACGCCTTTCTTGACCTGGTGGTCAATATAGAGGCGCACTTTCTCACTCTTAAGAAGCAGGAGCCCTCGACTCCTTCTGCCCCCGCTCCAACACCTCAAGGCGCTTCCAGTACGCCGTTCCATCCTCTAGAAAGGATCCGGATCCCTCCATTTAGCGGGGACATTCAACAATGGCCGGAATTCCTCAGCCTGTTCACGTCTCTGGTACATCAGTGTATGACCATCTCCGATGTTCAGAACTTCCAATATCTCAAATCGGCTCTGTCCGGCGAGGCAGCCTCGGTAATTTCTGGCATCGCTATAACCGAGGATAATTACCCGGTGGCCTTTCAGGCTCTCAAGGCTCGCTCCTCCAATCCTAGAAGGATAGCGTCCATGTACTTCTCACGCCTTTCGGGTTTCAAGAAGATGTCCTCCCCCTCTTTGGCCAGCTATAAGGAATTTCTCAATATCCACCGAAATTCGGTGAATGCCCTTCAGGCCATGGCTCTACCCGACCTTGCTGATTTCTTACTCTTCTCTTTGGCCATCCGTAATTTGGACAGCGTTACGGTTCAAAAATTTGAAGACAGGATTGCCACCATGGGCATTCCTTCCTTCCAGCAGCTAATGGACTTCGTGGTATCTCAGGTCCAGACATTAGAGTTACAACCTCTTGACCATGTAAATACGCGTTCCCCCGCGCCCCCCAAAGAATTCAAAACCCCGCCTCGGCGAGTATTTATGGTTAATTCCGCAGTTACTAGGAGGAATCCTCCCAGCGGAACTCCGTCGAAAGCTTCCATTCCCGCTTGCAGTTTGTGCAAGGCCGCACACGCATTGACGACTTGCCCGGATTTTCAATCACTCTCCTTGGCACAAAAATACGAAGTTGCTCGCGCCAATGGCAGATGTTTTAACTGCTTGGGCTCGCACATGCGCCAGCAGTGCAACTCGCGTAATGTATGTCGGCTATGCGGCTCAGACCGACACCATTCACTTCTACATGCCGATCCGGCGCCCGCATCCAACCCTCAGCCTGTCCCGAAAGTGCAAACATCTGTCGCTTCTGCTGCTCCCGCGAACCCTGGTACTTCTGGTCAAGCCTGCTTTTTCAGTGCCACCGGTCCTCGTTTTCCTCAAGTATTGCTAGGCACGCTCAATGCCCAAGTTTTGGATTCATTCGGCCACCCTCGTACCGTCCGTGCGGTTCTTGACCCCGGCTCCCAACTTTCGGCCATCACTCGCCCTTGCGCCGAGTTTTTAGGCCTCATGTCAACACCCACACGCGCTCAAGTTACTGGGGTCGGTAACTCCCCCGTTGCCGCTTCTGGCATTGCCCATTTCGCGTTACATTCGCGCATCAATGGGTTTCAATTGCCCATACAAGCATTAGTGTTGCCTTCCATTGCCGCTCTATTACCGGCACGGCCTGTGCCTAAATCAGTTCTCGATCGCTTTGCGCATCTGCCGCTGGCCGACCCCACCCTCGGTACACCCTCTCATGTGGACCTGCTGCTTGGAGCTGATGTGTTCCCTCTGCTGTTGTGTGCCAACGCTCCCGTTGACACGAGCCATGGGCTCTCCGCTATCTCTACTCATTTCGGATGGGTCATTCTAGGAGCGCTCAATCTCAATGATCCGCCCTCACGCGTAACTTTGTTGCACGCTACCTGTGACCTTGCTGGTCAGTTGCAAAGATTCTGGGAGCTAGAAGAAATTCCTTCTCCTCGTGTTGCCAACCCCGACAATGATTGGGTTGAACAGCACTTCCGGCAAACCCATACCCGCAACCCTGATGGGCGTTATGTGGCCGCTTTACCATTCAAGCGCGGTTATCCGCCGCTGGCCGCTAACGCCTTTCCCCCTAGAGCCTCACTCATTAATTTGGAGCGTAAGCTGCACCGCCATCCTGCGCACCACAAGGAATATGAGGACTTCATGAAGGAGTACCTCCATCTTCAACACATGTCTTTCGCGAGATCCTCGTCGAAATACCTTATTCCGCATCATGTGGTCACGAAAGGTCAAAACGAAGCCCGCAAGATCAGGGTCGTTTTCAATGCCTCTGCCAAGGATCTTCACTCCACGTCACTGAACGATTGTATGTTGGCCGGCCCTAAGCTTCAGCGTGATATTTCAACCATCTTACTTTCGTTCCGCTTAAACGCTGTAGCGTTATCGGCGGACATTGAGAAAATGTACCGCCAGGTGCTGGTGCGTCAGGAGGATCGGTGTCATCAGCACATCGTGTGGCGTCCCTCCCCCGATTCGGTCATTAAGGAAATGGAACTCAACACAGTCACCTACGGCTTAACGCCTTCCGCCTTTCTAGCGCAACGCGTTTTGCTGCAATTAGTCGACGATGAAGGTGCAGCCTTTCCTCTTGCCTCTCGGGCTCTGAGGGAATGCACCTACGTGGATGACGTTATCGCTGGTGCCCCAGACATCGCCACAGCCCAAATGCTTCGCCAGCAACTAGAAGAACTTCTCTTGAAAGGCGGTTTTATTTTAAAGAAGTGGGCCTCTAGTTCACCCGCTCTCCTAGCGAAATGGCAGGAGAATCCTGACTGTTGTGCCATTCCCTTCGACGCGAACGAACACGCGGTTCCGATTCTGGGCATCCTGTGGGATCCCAGTACCGATGTGTTTCGGTTCTCTCTGTCTCCTTTTGAGGGAGACATCACAAAGCGCACCCTCTTGTGCTACATAGCGCGCGTGTTTGACCCCTTGGGGTATCTAGCCCCAATTACTACGACCCTAAAGATCCTGCTCCAGCAACTGTGGCTCGCGCAGTTACCCTGGGACGAGCTCCTCCCTGTGCCCCTCCATGCCTCTGCTGCAACGCTGGTTCAGCAGTTACCACTCATCACTAACTTCAGCATTCCCCGTCACATCCCCCACTCTGCTTCCGCTCGCCGGGACATAGTGGGTTTCTGTGACGCCTCCGCCCAAGCCTACGCGGCTTCACTATACATCCTCTTCCGAGACAGTAATCATGTGTACCCTACCCTATGGGTTTCTAAATCTCGGGTGGCGCCGCTGAAGGTTCTCACCATCCCTCGGCTGGAGTTATGCGCGGCTGTGTTGTTAAGTCGGTTGTTTACTTCTTTACGCAGCTCAGAGTTCATGCGTTCCTCTTCTCGACCACCCCTCTTTTCAGACTCGCTGGATGTCCTACATTGGATAAACACCCCACCTCATCTACTCAATCCCTTCGTGGCGAACCGAGTCGCCCTCATACATGAGCTAGTTCCCCAGGCTCAATGGGCACATGTCCCAACAGCCCAGAACCCCTCTGACTTGTCCACCCGTGCGATAAGCCCTCACAACTTTATGAAAGCCGACAATCAGCGGCTATGGCGGCATGGTCCTGAGTTCCTGACTTCCCCGCTACACGAGTGGCCTCCTCCCTTTGTGGGCTCCTCATCAAATTGCGAGCCAGCCGAGGTCTCTTCATCACAATGTATGGTGACTGCTTCATCCCCATCGAACGATCTTCTCTGCCACATCCAACGCTTCGCTTCGTGGGTCAAGCTCAGGCGCATCTTCGCCTGGCTAAACCGTTTCCAAGTCAAATCTCGCAGAACCCCGTCGGAACGTGGTTCCACTCTCGTCCCGTTGTCTCCTTCGGAGCTCGAACATGCCGAACTTGCGATCATTCGCCTCACGCAGGCTCATTATTTTGTCGAGCTAATTCGTAGCCTTCGTGCGGGCGTGGTTGTTCGCTCCTCACTCGCCAGCTTGTCTCCATTTTTAGATCGAGACGGGCTTGTCAGGGTGGGCGGCCGACTCACCAACTCCTCGCTCCAGTTCCATTCCAAACACCCCTTACTATTGCCTAAACAGGCGCATGTGTCGTCCTTGCTCTGCTCGCATTATCATCTGGCTCTTCTGCACTCCGGCCCCAATACCGTGCTGCCTTCCATCCGCTCACGGTATTGGATACTCTCGCTGCGCTCTCGCTACGCCAGACAATTCATCGCTGCCTCACGTGTAGCCGTTTCAGGGCTCGAAGTTACCAACCACTGACGGCCCCTTTGCCCGAGCATCGGGTGTCGCCCGCGCGCCCTTTCGCTCATGTCGGAGTCGACTTTGCTGGGCCTTTCCCAACTCGCAGCTCCACCCATCGCTCGTATGCAATCACCAAGGGCTATTTATGTCTATTTGTTTGTTCCGCCACCAAAGCGTTACACCTGGAGTTTGCCTCAGAGCTTTCAACTAAATGTTTTCTGGCAGCGTTAGATCGATTTGTGGCGCGTCGGGGCTTGCCCATTTGCATCTACTCAGACTGCGGCCGCAACTTTGTAGGCGCCGCCAAACAACTGAAAACCGTGCAGGAATTCCTCGCCACGGCTTCCTGTGCGATAGATGAGCACCTCTCGACGCGTTCGATCACCTAGCGTTTCAACCCCCCCTACGCACCCCATTTTGGAGGCCTTTGGGAGGCTGGGGTGAAATCCGTGAAAAGGTTGCTGGTAATAGGTGATCGCCCTTGCACGGCAGAGGAATATTTTACTCTGTTCGCCCGCATCGAGGCTGTTTTAAATAGCCGTCCGCTCGTCCCGGTAGCCACTGACCCCAACGAGTCTGCGGGTTATCTAACCCCTGGACACTTCCTGATCGGAGCACCTCTCTTAGCACTCCCTGAGACTCCTCTCCCAGATACCTCGTCCCTTCGCAATCGGTGGCAGGTGCTCCAGCGCGTTCTGCAGACCTTCTGGAGGCGCTGGTCCCGCGAATACCTCAACACGTCCATCCAGCGTGCGAAATGGAACCGCCCCAGTGCTCTCGCCGCGGTAGACGATATAGTAATGATCAAATCCAGCAACTGTGCTCCACTGTCCTGGCCGGTAGGCCGAATACTCTCTCTGCATCCTGGCCCCGATCAGGTGCCCCGAGTGGCTTCCGTGCGCACCTCCGACGGGGTGGTCACTCGCCCCGTACGCAACCTCATTCCTCTCCCCGTTGAGGAGTGAGCCTCTCTCTCTCCTCAACTTCCTTTTCCCTATCCTCCTTCCTCTCCTTTCCCCCATCCGCGATTTGTCTCTGCTCTTCCTCTTGTTTTGTAAAATCTCGCGATTTTAGGTGGGCGGTATGTTCGACACCGTCCGCCTACAATCGGCTGTCTCCGTGGTCACTTGCCCCTACTTAGCTAATTAAGCTACAATTAATTTCTCTAGTAGTACGCCCTCTCGACTTCATGCGAATTGAAGGTTTCGTATTTCTCGTATGTTTTTTCTCTAACTGCGAAGTGTATTTTAAGAGTACTTATTCTCGATTTGACTCGAAGTGAAGGTTTTATATTTTTCGTACTTTTCTCTAAAGACAAGTTTAATTCTCATTCGGCCCTTTGCATAAGGGATTACGTGTGCAGTGCTATTCTCTGCAGCTGCACCCTCATTAATTGGTACCCGCTGAGTTATCACGTCACCAGAGAGATACATCATCGCCTTGGCCGTCGCAGCTATTCTCTTCTGTTCTTACAGGAATTCCCAGTACGGGAAGGGACCGAATTAATTCGCACCGCCGTACAGGAACGCCATCTCTCCGCTGAGCCACTGAAGACTCCCAAGAAAGGTAAGCCTTTGATGTTATATCTCTGGTCTTTATACATTAAACCACCCTTAGGAAATTTATAACAAAATCTAATTTTATACAGTCCACTCCCCCGCCCTATCGCGAACAAGAAGATATATAATATTATTATAAATTAGAAACAATGATAGAATTCCAAATTTGAAGAAAATCAGAATTAATGGAACGTGCCACTTTATAGAAGAGATTTTCAAACTTTACTTTTATTTTAAATTTTTTTCCAAAAAAAAAGAGTTAATTTTGTATAATTTTGCGGAATTTGTGGAGTTAGATTTCAATTATATTGGGTTGGTTCTATGTAACTGACGCGTTTAGGTTAGAAAGTTAGTAATTGCCCGCCCCGCCGCCGCCACATCTCTTGTTTGATGATTAATCATTAATTAACACTACCATCCTTGCATCTAGCTCTGATCCCATAAATGCTTCCACTCTCTTACAGAATCATATAAATGAAACAGAATCTTGGGCCAAAAAAAATGGCGTAATAAACTCAACCTACAGAAATCTCAACAAATCATCTTTACTTTGAGTTCCTGCCTCCTGTCCTTCAGAAACCTTCAACTCAATACCACAACTCTCCTGCAAACTTAGTTCGCTACCTTGAAAAAACCTGGTTTTATTACACAGAATAAAAAATAAAGCTCAACAAAAAAAAAAAATCTGTAAAATTCAAAATCAAATTGGTTCTTATTCATATCACTTCTTCATTTTTTTTTTCAACAGTATTTAATGATACCTCCTCTTGCTCTGGTAACTGCAGCAAGCCTCCTTGGCATTGAAGAGACTAGATTTTGGATAACCTCTTGAAAAATCTCACTCCATTCTTCAATTACTGCTGTACGAAGCTCCTTGAGTGTGGTAGGGGCAACCAGGCGAAGTCTGAGCCATCTTCCAATTGTGTCCTAAAGATGATCTATTGGATTTAGGTCTGGACTTCTCGGTGGAGAAACCAAACGTCGAATCCCAACATCCTGTAGGTACTCAAGGATAACTCGAACAGTGTAACATCTGGCATTCTCCTGCATTGATAGAAAATCATCACCGACTCTTTTAGAAAGTAGCACACCAATACGCTAAAGAACCTCTTCAAGGTACTTCCGGGCATTTAACGCCCCATTTTCCACGATATGTAAGTCTGAACGTCCGTCAAAACTTATGCCTCCCCAAATCATAGCACCGCCTCCAC
Organism: Triatoma infestans; assembly: GCA_011037195.1. Classification (NCBI taxonomy): domain Eukaryota; kingdom Metazoa; phylum Arthropoda; class Insecta; order Hemiptera; family Reduviidae; genus Triatoma; species Triatoma infestans. The sequence goes on along the minus strand of JAAEAF010004093.1, from coordinate 6,869 downwards.
CAAAAGCCACTCTTGGAGAAATGCATCTCTCACCTTGACGTCTCCAAACTATCTCATCCTTCCATTTGGAGAATGTAGGGTGAATCTTGACTCATCTTTGAATAAAACACGTCTCCAATCCTCTGTTGTCCAATTGACATGTTCTTGTGAATATTGCAGTCTGGCGACTCTATGTGGTCTGGTGAGAAGAGAGCCACTAGCGGGTATCCTGGAAGCCAAGTTTGCTTCATTTAACCTTCTTCTGACTATCCTAATTGAAATACAGACATTACGGACATCAGCGTTCAAGTTATTACTCAGACTAATAGGAAGACGATCGAAACTATCTCTCGAGCACCGATGTGGACTTACGGACTTGAACTGTGCGGTTCAACCAAGCGCTCAAATTCCCAGAAAATTCATTCTTTTCAGTCTAAAATACTTCGTCAGATAACAGATGCTCCATTCTATATCTCTAATTCTACTCTCCACAACGATCACAAAATCCCATATGTATCTGAAGCTGTCAAAACTAAATATAAAAAAATTTTCTATGACTCTCTTGCTCTCAACTCTTCGCCTCCACAACTATACCAGATAATCTACCACGTTGACTGAGCCACTGTTAGGGCCCATGATCACCTTCAGCAATAAGAATTCATTGCTGCGAGAGTGTTACCGCTGGATAGCTTCTCTCCTCCAGCTAATCACATCTCTCATTCATCATCACACATCATCATATTCACTTATTATATTTATTTATGTAGATTGTGAATGCCAAATAAATAAAAATAAAAATAAAAACTTAAATAATGGGGTTAGCAGCCTCCTCAGATCAGGATTTCAATATTTGTTGCACTGGAAGATTGATTTCAGGCCTAATGACACAGAATCTCTTGCACGTAGTTTACCACCTCCTGTATAGTTAGAGGATTCTGTATAACATTATCTTCAGATACTTCTTGGCATTGTATAAGCTCAATGGTGTAAGTATAATTAAAACAAAACAAAAAAAACGACCAATTTGTGTGGCTTTATTAATATATATTCCCGGCAAACCATTTTTTTATTTTGTTTAATTATATTTTGTTAAAATCTAAATATGTTTACTTACCAATTACCTTTTTATCATAAACTTCTTTCATTTGAATTATTAAACAATTAAACAATTGAATCAATTAAATAAAAACAGTTCAACGTTTCTTTGGAGTAGTGCAATTTATTTTTTGGCTGGCAATAATATATATATGTAATATATATGTATATATTTGGGTGTATGTATGTATGTATGTGTGTTTTTCTATTGTAATGTAAAATAACGTGTCGTGGTTTTGTTTGTATTAAAGAGAAAAACGGAAATGTATCAGCATCCCATAGTAGATATATATCTCTTCACTGACATAGCCCTTGTCTAATAAATATATAACCAGTTTGAACATTACGGTGCTAGTTGAAGGTTATAAGCAGTGAAAATGACGCGTTCATAAAATATTACTTTTTTATTGTTTATTTACTTTTTTTTAAAACAATAAAATAACATAAAGTGTAATCACTAAAATATAATATATTGAAATAGTGTTTTGTTATTTATTGACGAAAATGTAGAAATGTTGGTAATTTTAATTCTATCACTTATTTTCCAATTAAACCGTTTTACTGCTTTATGTAGTCATCTTGATGATTTGTTGTCTAATCTTGGTAAGTCTTTAAAATTATTTTATTAATATCCTAATTAGATAATAACTATTTGTATTGTTATCGTAAAAAATAACATTGTAAGTCTCACGATTTTTTTTTTTCTGCCTGATTTGATTTCAAATTAGGACTTTCTGCGAATAAAATATTTTAATATTAATCCAGATAAATAGGCCAAACCCAGAAATAATTTGGCCCCAGAAAACATAAAACTAGTTTATAACAATGTTTTCAAACCGTTATTTAAAACAATTATAAACCAACAATGTATCACAGACATTATTTACTGGTCAAAAAAAAAAAAATCAAAATAACTTAATATGGAGCGTAAATATAAAATTTCACTTTTATCGAAATATAAAATACAAAAATACGAAAAAAATGGTGAATTATGATAATCTATTTACCTAATGTGAAATTAACTTTTTAATTTTACCGCTAATTCTTTTACTTTTTATTGCTGCTAGTAGCAAGAGGTATCCGTTTGCATGCAGTTTTACTTGGGGAGTAGCGACTCCACGGGTTACCACAGCTCCAGTACTCTATGCACTTCGTCAGAACAATACACAATACACTTAAACTACATCACAGACAACTTTACAGACAAGGACAAACACACAACAGTAAACAAACCAAGGCCTCCGTCTCTTTAATTAGCTTAAGCTAAAGGGAGAAGGAAGGGATTAGCTCAGTGGTAGCGCGCTGGACTACCCACGCGGAGTTTCCGGATTTGAATCCAGCCTACTGCCTTTAGATTTCTCTACAGCTCTCTTTCCGGTAATGTTATCTGTAGTTAAAACATAGCTCGGAGGCCTGGAGTCCACTGAGTAGGCTCATGGGGCACAATAGAACTTTCAGATCCCAATGCAAACAATTTTCCCAGGGGGAACAGTAGCGTTATGCTTTCCTCTAAAAGTATCACTTCAATATGATATATAGTTTTACCACACCTAATATTATTAATACACATTACAAGCATTGCGACAGAATTCCAAATTTGTGGAAAAAAAAGAATGGAAGTACGATTTTATAGAATTGGATTTTTGAGTTCTTTATTTTGAATTTTCTCGTAAACGGTTACAAAGATTTTCTTTAAATTTGAAATGTTTGCTACATAGATGACGTAGATGTAGATTATTTAGGGGCTTATTGCATTGCGACCAGAAAGATCTATTGTGCCCCGCCTCCGGAGCTTTCTTCGATGCACAGCCGGCCTACAAGCAGTGTTCTCTACCTACAGATAACACTGCCCATCACCGGAAAGAGAGTTGTAGAGGCTCCTAGGAAGAATAAAATCTAAGGGCAGCATGCTGGATTCGAATCCGGGATCTCCGCGTTGCTAGTCCAGAACAATACTCCTGAGCTAATCCCTTCCTTCTCCCTTGGCTTTCGCCAATTAACTAGGGACGGAGACTCTTGTTTGTGTACTGTGTTTGTCCTTGTCTGTAAAGTGTAGAGTGTATTGTGTACTGTTCTGATGAAGTGCATGGCGTACTGAGCTGCGGGGTCGCTGCTTTCCAAGTAACTGCATGCAACAGATACCCCTTGCGGCCATGCATAGATGATAGAAAGATATCATTTTTATTTGTAACATTTTTCTGAAAATAGGGTAGATTAGATGTTAGTTTTCTATATGAGATTATTGCACTGCGACTTGAAAGATATATTGAGCCCCTCGGAACCTTTTCAATGCAATATCGGACTCCGAGTATTCGTTGTCGAGCTATAGACAACACTGCCCATCACCGGACAGTGAGCTGTGGAGGCTTCTAGGAAGGGAAAATCTAAGGGCAGTATGTTGGATTCACACCCGGGATCTCCGCTTGGTAGTCCAGCACGGTAATCCTTTCCTTCTCCCTTTGGCTTAAGCCAATTAACTAGGAACGTAGACCCAAGTTTGTGTATGTGGGTATATTGTGCCTGTAAAGGGTATATATACTGTTTTGAAGAAGTGCATGGAGTACTGAGCTGTGGTAACCCGAGAGATTGCTACTCCCCAAATAGCTGCATGCAACAGATATCCCGGGATTATAGAAGGGTATTGAAGGTCTATCAGTTAGTTTAAATTTAAATTTCCGCAAGCCTTATTGGTTTTGACATACCACCTTAGGCCGTTCACTTATACACATAAAATCCCCAACCCAATTAAATATTGTTACCTTGCAATTTTATAGAAAACTAGCTAAACCCGGCCACGCTTAGCTGTGGCTCAGTTTGATTTTAATTATTAGGGAAGTAAAAAGAAGTATGATAGTTAACATAGATTCAACAAGAAAACACATCATTCAATTTAATACCCTACTTTGCGTTGCTGTGCATTGAAAGGAAAGAAAGAAAAAATGTTTTTAACTGAAAGAATGTTTTATTTAAAAGCTGAATGCGCTGTTCTAGCTCCTTCCATCAACGTAGCAGCATTACCTGAAGAAACAAGTGATGCAATATGGCATTTGAACGGATTTTAGCCAGGATTAAGGAAATTAAGGACGTTTTTCCAGTTCCACCTGGAGCGTCCAAAAAGTAAATCCACCGGACTGGTTGGTCACAGCTTGTATGATGATATCAAATGCTAACTTTTGTTCTTGAAGGAGTTTCAGTGTATTTTCTTGGATGAATAGCTGTAAGTCATTTCTGGTGTATGATTACTGTCTGAGCAGTTCTCTCTCGAATGTTGCATTGATCGACCTATTCGGTACTGTTACTCAATAGTGCCAATAACTTGCCACACATTGCAAGACAAAGATCCTCAATGAAGATTAGCGCTTCATTGTATATTTCTTTTGTGAAATCCAAGCCATGATTGCGTTTCTTGACGTATTCTGTGCAGAATATATTCGACAGAGAGCGCGCCACGATCGCAACGCATCTGCGTCTGTCTATTTCTGCCAAACTCATGAAACGCTCGAAATTTCCTTGTTTCCGTGGGAACTTCGGAATAAAAAGTATATATAAACACTCTTATATAGAAATGTAACATTGTGTAAAAATTTCAAATCAATCCATAGACTACTTTTCGAGTTTTGCGGCCACAAACATACGGATGTTGAATTTTTATATATATAGATTCTTGATTAAATTGTATGATTTGGATTAAGAGAAGGTTGGAAAAAGAAAGTTACAGTTTTACATCAGATTTTTTATATATAAAGAAAAAAATTAACTTTAGAAAAACATTTCACCCTATTTACGGAACCAATCAAAATCCTCCTGAACGAGTTAAACGAATATATTCCCAGAAATTCCAAATTTTATATAAAATCTATATAATAAACTTTGAGAAATGAAATAAGAGCAAAATGTTATAGTGTATGAATGAATGAATGAATGAATAAATAGAAATGATACATTCTTTTTTTTTATTGCGCAATTCTTCACAATAATACAAATTCTTTCAGGAATTAATGATTTTTTTCAATTGTTGAAGAAAAAGTTTCTGAAAGAAAAGTAATTAGTTTTTTTTTTCTAAAATATTTATTTCACTAATCAACAAGATTAATTGTTTTCAAGAAGGATTATTTAAATTTTAACAAACTTACTATACTGAAACTTGAGGGGGGATCAACTCACATTTACCAAGCAGCGTACCAAGAAATAAATGAAGTTTTTATCTTAGCGCAGGACCTGTTTTCAGTGCACTCTATTTCTAAATCAAGTTAATGAGAAATTCCATGATAATACTTAGTCATAATCTTACTATTAATTATATACATTAATCTATGTCTAAGAGGCCAACAATGGGACGTGACGAACACGTGGCTCTTGTAATTGTACTACTCTTGATTTTATTTTTATCTATTTTTAAAGAATCATCAGTTATTTGCTATTAAATTCTAAATTCAAATAATTATTATCGATACAATTTTTGCATCAGTTTTATTACTTTCTCTTACTCCTATTTTTTTTTTTCTTTTTCTTTTTTTTTTATGTTTTATGGCGTCGACTGCTGGGGTCTTTGGCCATATTCTTCGCTATATATATATCTGTAGAATTAGTGACTGTTACAAGTATGCGTCTGTGCATGGGATATTTTCATTATTTTCCGTGAATGCTCACCAATAGATAATATAGCTGTGTTAATAGATGTATACAACCTTGAGTATATACAATGAATACTAGCATACCAATAAATACGCTCATTCCAATAAATACATCCATTCTAATGGCGATCACACAGACTAATTATAAAAGTGGGTGGAATACTGGATATCCTGGCGCCCCGTGTACTTAAAACTATGTAATATGTACATCTTTGGGTGAATTAATAAATATAAATTGTATCACAATAAATCGTTGTTAAATATTTTATAATTGTAAAGTAGGGGATTTTAACAATGTATATATTTATAATGTTAGGTGTTTTGAAGATTGAGAAGCACAAAAGAAACAGTTAGGTGAGTCAGAGATACCTGGCCTACCCCTATCATTATATTTATTTTGGACAAAGGGAATTTCCTTTTTCTCACTTTGAGGTCGAATATATAAGGTGGACCCTTTTAGGGAGGGGAGTCAGTTCAAAATTGATACGTAAAAGGAGTGAAATCTGTCATTAGAAAAAACCACGTGTAATGGAATCGTTTGATGTGATGATCTGATCCCACGTGATACTACAAGATGTAATGGAATCGTTTGATGTGATTCCTGATGTAGTAGATGTCTTGAAGAGGGCAGAAGTTAGTTTAAGATTTTGGAAGTTAGTGCTCGAATTATTAATACGGATTTTATAAAAATAAACTGTAATTGTACAATAATTTAAACGTAAAAATGGTTACTATTAACAAGAAATACTTAGAAATAAATAGAAGATAAATAACTAATAAATTAGAATGATTAAGATAAATGAACTAAGATGCACAACTAAAGATAATAAGTTTGAATAAAACTGTATAGGGACGCGTAAACTACTGCTCGTATATGAAGACGTGCTCGTATAATCGTATATGATATAATCGTGCCCTCTTCCAATGGGGCGAGTTTATATATTGGTGTTAGCCACACTCACACCAAGAGACATCTGTCCTAGCGTGCGACCTTGGGCGATCTTCCTAGTTTGGTGACCACCGATTTAGGTCAGTGACCAGCCTTACTGGCGCTTGCTTTTGATGTAAGGGTATTTACCCTTAGTTTGTTTGTTTGGCTGCGGCCTTGTCTTGTAGTCAGTCAGCTGGCTAGGCCACTAGTTGTAAATTATTCTTTCTTTG
>JAAEAF010004092.1:0-35000 GCA_011037195.1 Triatoma infestans | reverse complement strand
AATTCTATAATTTTTTTTGTATTAGTATTCTATAATGTCTTTTTTTTTAATTGTATTATTTATTTAATTGTTGTGGTTGGTTCCGCAGAGCTGGAAAGCATTAGAGATATATTTCCGTGATACGTGCTTTTTTTTGTGGTCATTGTTCCTTTTAAAAGGAACAATGTACTTAATGTTCGGCTTTTAAAAAGCGAAAAACAACATGTGTTTACCCACCCAGGTATCAACCAACCCCCTCTTAACCTAGTTAGGTCCTACAAAAACCCTCTTAAAACCAGTGTATCAACTGAATTTTCTCTGTGCAAGTCTAAGTTATCACACTGTTTTGACAAAAACATACTGATGATGGGCGAACGCCCGGTAACCGGTCGATGACTACACAAAGAAGCAGGATATTACGGAAATTATCTCTGATGATTATTTATCGTCATTAGGCACCAACTTCATTTTTTCAAATGGGGAGGTGTGGTTTTTATTTAAGAAATAGATTCCTCTATTTTTTATAAGAAAAATTTACTTGAACGGTTTTTTTTTCTGTGAGCGATATTTTACAAGTTATGAATGAAAACATGATTCTTATAAGAAATTTCAAAATGACAGTAATGACGGCTTTTTGATTGAATAAAAAGAAAAGTACTATTTTATTATAAATTTTACTCCTCATTAATTACAGATCTTGCTCGAACTGCCCTCCACCATTAGAGGTGTATTTCTTTGGTCGTAAGGTACAATTGGCAGGAAAAACCTTGTGTATGCATCTCTAATGGTGGAGGCCAGTTCGAGCAAGATCTGTAATTAATGAGGAGTAAAATTTATAATAAAATAGTTTAAAGTAAAATACCAGATGTTACCTAGCATTGCGGACCCATCCCTGATATTCAGTTATTTATATCTTAGAACAAATATAAAAAAAAAAAAATTATGCTTTTGAACCAAACTTAAGTGCGCTTACCCAGATATAAGATAAAGTACCAATTGCGATCGGACTAAATCGAATATCAATTTTGATCATTCCGCGATTGTTGAATATTTTAGTTCACACAAACACACACTATATACAGGGTATCCCAAGGTATATGGATCACGACTTTTTCTCGGAAACTAAGATAGCCAGAAAAAAACTAAAAAGTACGTGTCCCCGTAGTTTTTTTGTTAGAAAACCAAATTTAATTTGCAAATTTGTTTTGGTGCTTCGAGAAGCGACATACAGGCACCAACTTCATTTTTTCAAATGGGGAGGTGTGGTTTTAATTTAAGAAATAGATTCCTCTATTTTTTATAAGAAAAATTTACTTGAACGGTTTTTTTTTCTGTGAGCGATATTTTACAAGTTATGAATGAAAACATGATTCTTACAAGAAATTTCAAAATGATAATATTATAACGGTTTTTTGATTAAATAAGAAGAAAAGTACTATTTTATTATAAATTTTACTCCTCATTAATTACAGATCTTGCTCGAACTGGCCTCCACCATTAGAGATGTATTTCTTTGGTCGTAAGGTACAATTGGCAGGAAAAAGCATGTGTATGCATCTCTAATGGTGGGGGCCAGTTCGAGCAAGATCTGTAATTAATGAGGAGTAAAATTTATAATAAAATAGTACTTTTCTTCTTATTCAATAAAAAAAAACCGTTATAATATCATTTTGAAATTTCTTATAGGAATCATGTTTTCATTCATAACTTGTAAAATATCGCTCAAAGAAATATACCGTTCAAGTAAATTTTTCTGACAAAAAACAGAGGAATCTATTTCTTAAATAAAAACCACACCTCCCCATTTGAAAAAATGAGGTGCCTGTATCTCGCTTCTCAAAGCACCAAAACAAATTTCCAAATTAAATTTGGTTTTCTAACATAAAACTACGGGGACACATTATTTTTCAGGTTTTTTCTAGCTATCTTAGTTTCCGAGAAAAAGTCGTTATCTATACCGTGGGACACCGTATATATATATATATTTTTAATACTCTCCCAATGATTTTAACAAAGTGTATTTTATATATATATAAAATTTAAAACATATGAACACAGAATAAATAGATAGATAGTCAAAATGTTCAACAGCAGAGTAAGTGCCATTAATGCATGCATATTTATAGTTTTCCTCACCGGGTTCGGATTTTCATCCATTGTCAGAGTAAATTCATCAAGTTCGTGTAGAGAGTTCACTTCAACTTAATGTTTCTGTTACACTCAAATTTGTTGGTTGTATATATTTTAATAAATTATTAATAGCATTTACTCTGCTGCTGACCATTTTGAATATCTATCTATGTATTCACTGTATATATATATATATTACTGAATAGATAGATTCAGTATATTCACGAACTTGGTGAATTTACTCTGGCAATGGATGAAAATCCGAAACTGGTTAGGAAAACTATAAATATGCGTGCTACGACGGATAAAATACCAGATATAATTCTTTTGCATACCCAATGCAATTAAGTATATGTAATAGCACTATTTGTATAGACAAAATACGCAATATATACTAAAAAAATTGTGTAAATTTTTACACTTGCACATCTTTGTAAATATAAAGATTGGACTTCAAAAAAAAAACCCTTAACGTAAATAAAAAACTGTTTCAGTAAATGCATTAACAATGTCATTCTGGCCTTTGGACTGTTGGGGGGAAGGGAGAAAAATCAATGGACCTCAACGTCAATATTTATTTTTCTATCATTTCCTGTTTTCTTTTTTTTTTTTTAACATATTTATTTGCTCCAAAATAATAAGCTGCAGTTCAGTTGAATGTGGGAGAGGATTTTAAAAGGTTAAAGTTCTAAAATAATACTACTCTTATTTGTAATTGTACATATTGTATTTTCAAATAATAAATATTGGACTTCAAATAAAAAACAAAAAAAAGTAAATAAAAAACTTGTTCATGCTTTAACAAATTTATTCTGACCTTTGGATTGGTGGAGAAAATCAATGTCATCAACGTCAATATTTATTATATTATAAGACATTTTTACTTTCTCTTACTCCTGGTAAGAGGAAATTAATAATCGTCAAATTTTCGATATCGAGTTTTCACCGGAAATATCTGTTTTGGGGTCCCCTGAGTCAAAAAAAGTGGTTTTTAGCAAATGGTGTATGAGTGTGTGTGTGTGTGTGTGTGTGTGTATGTATGTATGTATGTATGTATGTATGTGAACAGCATAGCTCAAAAACGAAAAACCCTAGAAAGTTGAAACTTGATATTCCGTTTAAGTATCACCATGACATTTGACAGTGGGTCATCTGTCAAAATTCCTCAACCGGAAGTACCACTTTACTTGTTTTTTTGTTTTTTTACATTTTTGCGTTTTTCTCAAAAAAATGGCTATGATGATTTTCTTCAAACTTAGTATATCAATTACACATACAAAGAGTTACAATTTTTATTTGAAACATTTCTCTGGGAAAATTCATTTAAGGGCAGTTATGGGAGATGGGTAGGGTTAGGTTATCATCAAAGTGCTATTTCGATTTATCAAAAAATTCTATCACCTAAATAATGTTAATTAGAATTGAATATGTTGTTGAAATTCCGAGTTTCAAAAAAATCGGATAACCGGAAGTGCTTTTACATTACCACTTTATTAAATGATTTTTTTTCACTTTTCGCGATTTTCTCAAAAATGTCTGCGACGATTTCCTTGAAACTATTTATATAAACTAAACATACAAAGATCTACAACTTTTATTTAAAAGATTTCTCTGCGAAAATTCATTTAAGGGCACTTTTAAGGGGATGGGTGGGGTTATGTTTTTCTCTAAAGTGCTATCATCCAAGTAAAATTAATTAGAAATAAATAGATGGCCAAAATTCCGAATTTCAAGAAAATTCGTAAACCGAAAGTGCGCTTTTACTGGACAGTTTTTTCAGTTTTCGACGAATTTCATTAAATTTGGTACACAAACTATAAATTTGTCAATTACAATTTTGAGAACTGGAGTAAGAGAAAGTTGTGCGAGTGTTTCACACTAGATTTTTTTTTAAATAACTTAGGATTAAGAAAAAGCCAGGAAGTTGTGAAGACAATTCCATCTGTCTGTGAAGTGTTTTTTATAAAAAACTACAGAAATCTTATGAAGAAAATAATTACAATGTCACAAATATGAGCTATAAGCATTTTTTCAAACTGCTACAAAGTGCAGCGTTAGAGTGACGTTTCGTTAAAAAAAAAAAAAAAAACAAGAAAAAACCTTCTTGTTTCATTAAAAATTTGGAATGAAACAATGAAACGACTTTCTATTACTGTAATTATTCAACGATGTTCGTAAGCAAATCCACGTCGCGCCATCTGTTGATGTGTCGCAAAACCTCATTTTACAAACTGAGCTTTGAAATAAGACGGTTTTTATTTATTATATCAAAATATGCTTGCATATTCAATGAGGTATATATGAGGTTCCGCAAAGCTGGAAAGCATCAGAGATATCTTCCGACAAAACAGTGCGATAACATAGTCTTGCACAGAGCAATTTAGTTGATACACTGTATCACACTGTGTCAGGATGTTTTTGTCAAAACAGTGTTATCACACTGCGTTGACAAAAAGTTCCTGATGATGGGCGAGCGCCCGGTAACCGGTCGTTGACCACAAAAAGAAGCACACTATCACGGAAAATATCTCTGACACCACTTATATGCTTTATACTGATTATATTGACATTTAAATCAAATTAATATTATACAGATGATTAAATCGTATAATAAACTAGAACATCACTTTAGAAGAAAGCTTATCCCCACGAAAACGCCCCTTTTTTTTTCTTTTTTTTATATTTACAATTGCGAAAATTCATTGCAACAAGTAAATATGTTAAATGAAATTAACTTAAATAACAGGAGTGGGGATTGGAGAAAATATCCAGCGATGGCACTCCACTATCTTGAATTATTACATATGGTGGTCACGGGGCCATCTTCTCTTCAGCCACTTGCGTGGATTGTCGGGAATAGTGTTTGAAGAAAGATGGTGAACTAGGGAGTCTGAGATGATTATGATGAGCAGTTGTGAAAGGAATTTAAGGAAACGAGTTTTGGCTAGATTAACGAAAGGAATGTTTAGATCATATGAATGGTGAGGTTAGCAACGTAGTAGGGTGCATTGACAAGTTTTTGAAGGATTTTTGATTTAAGTGACTGAATAGGGTGGGAATTGGAATGCTTGGTTGTTCCTCATATTTCAGTGTCAGTAGTAGTAGGTAGAGAAGTCTTCTATTTTGTAATGTAAGTGAAGGAACATCTGTCTAGTAGTCTTGAGAGTTGTCTAAACCGTGTATTTAGTACAAGTCGTTTGAGTCTAATGTGGGGATTCCAACTCAGTCTGTTGTCTAGCTGGAAACCCAGGTAACGTACATTGTCTATGGGAGAGATTAGAGAAGTGTTTCCCAACGTGGGGCCCACGCCCCACAGGGGGGCAATTGATTGTTAAGGGGGGGCAATTCAAAAATGGACTCGTTCAGAGTTTATGTTAACCGTATGGCGGCTTCGAGCTGGTAAACGTCCAATATAAGTAACTTCTGTCCGCCAAGTTAGTAGCCGTGGTTTCATTGTTAGACGTTAGAGTTGAACTACTGGTTATATTGGGCCGGCTCTAAGTATTTCGCGCTATTTGTTCTGAATGGCGCGAAATGCTTAGTGCCGGGATCTCAGTTTATGCAGTGTTTCGCGCTAACGCACAGCATTCACCATTGGTGTTAATTTGAAATAAGCATTCGTTAAATTGTTGTAAAGTCTCGTTGTTTTAAAAAATATATACATTATAATATAAGTGATTAATGAATGGTGTGTAAATTCAATTGGTAATTTTTATTAATTTCAGTTTTAGAAGCATCATTTTCCAGAAAAGTTTGTCAAATGAATAAGTACGTTTTTTTGCTGTGGGGTAAATGTGCCATACATATTTAAATTTGGATTTTTGGTCTACATTTACTCCAATTCATATAATTTTTTTATTTTATTTTTAATTGATCTTATATTTATTTCTTTCAGCCCATAGTGAAATGAGTGGTATAAGCAAGAAAAAAGTTCGCCAGTATTCGGAAGAATATTTAAAATTTGGTTTCATACCCGCTGTCCACGATGAACGCTCACCTTTTTGTCTTTTATGCCAACAATGCTTGACCAACGAATCAATGAAACGAGGTCGTCTTGAGGCACATTTGAAGGCGAAACATTACGCTCACATTAACTCAGATTTGAATTACTTTCAAACTTTAAAGAAAAATTTTGAAAAAAAGAGCAACATTAAAGTCTCTATTTACTGCTCATAATGCAACTACCAATCGTACTCTTGAGGCTAGTTATCAAATTTCATTACTCATCGCTAAATCTGGAAAAAGTCATACTATAGGAGAGAATTTAATCAAACCATCAATATCAGTATTTCTTAAAACGGTTCTAAAAAAAAGTTGACAAAGACGTTAAAGCTATGCCACTAAGTAACAATACTGTTAGCAGAAGAATAGACGAAATGAGTGAGGATATTGAAATACAACTTGTAGTAGAGCTGAAAACAAGAAAATTTCTCAGTGCAAATGGATGAATCAACTTTGAGAGACAGTGAGACCGTACTTATATCTTACGTAAGATATATTGATAAAGGTGATTTTGCTGAAGAAATGTTGTTCTGTAAATCATTAGAAAGCACCACAACCTCCAAAGATATATATAGTAAGCTAAAAAATTATTTAGATGTCAATAATATACCAATGAAAAATCTTGTGCTGCAGATGGTGCTCCTAATATGATGGGCAAGAAAAATGGTTGCTTAAAACTGATGAAAGATGAGAATCCAGAAATGCTTCTTGTGCATTGTGTTATTCACAGGGAAAAACGTAGCTAAAAACATTTCGCCTGTTCTAAATGAAGTAGTAAATTTAGTTATAAAGTGTATCAATGCTATTAAATCTAGTGCCAAATGTGAACGCCGTTTCAAGTTATTTTGTGAAGAACAAAATGAAGACCATGTGAACTTATACTTCACACTGAAGTAAGATGGCTCTCGAAAGGGATCTGCTTGAAAAGATTTATGGAACTATTTGATACTCTTAGTGATTTTTTTAAGCGACAAACCAGAAATGAAAAATCTGTTAACGGTCGATGGTAAGGCACTTGTCAGTTATTTAGCCGATATCTTTGAAAAATTAAATATATTAAATAAACAACTTCAAGGACCAAATAAAACTCTTGTCGATGCAAAAGCGAAGATATTTGGTTGGTTTCATTACCTTTATTGAATTATGTCAGACATATATTTACAAAAAAAATTTTGAAAAATTTCATTGGCTCCAAAAATGTGAAGTGACTGATACCGCTATAAATGTTATTGTCGATCATCTGAAAAGTTTATCGGCTGATTTAAAAGAAAGATTTTGTGATTCGAAACAAATTGATTTCCCAACTTGGATGATGCAGCCAATGTTAGTGGATTTGTCTGGTATTTCAAATTTGCAGTATCAAGAAGAACTCGCAGAAATGCAAAATGATGAGTCAATTAAAACTTTATTTAATATGAAAGGAGCGATGGTATGGCTTTGTGAGGAAGCCGAAATCAAATATCCAAATGCAACCAAATTTGCAAGAGAACTATTGTTACCGTTTCCATCTTCATATTTAGCTGAATGCGGATTTAGTGCCATAAATGATTTACTCCTAAAAAAAAGAAATAGGCTGGATATAACAAAACGGGGAGACTTGAGACTGAAGTTAAGTAAATTGGAACCTGACATGAAATCACTTTGCAGCAAGCATCAAACGCAAAGATCTCATTAAATGTAAGTAATAAATAATTACTAATAATCAAATAATATAGGCAAATTTTTCATTAAAATTATTTTGAATTTGAATTTCAGTTCTCCATTATATGTTTTGAAAATTTATTTACTTGTTTGCTTCATAATTTCTTAGTGATTTCTTCCTAAAACCTATCATTCAAAGTTTCTTTAGTGAACTTTTCAGTTTTTGAATGTTAAAAATTATATATATATGTTGGGGGAGGGGGCATAAGCATTTTAGAAAGGCTTAGGTGGGACATAGCACAAAAAAGGTTGGGAAACACTGGATTAGAGTATGGTTAATGTGGATCGGTGGGAGGATTTTTCTACCCAGTGTAAATAAGATATATATACTTTTTGTAGATTAACTTTTATCTTCCATTTTAAGAGCCATGATTCCAGTTGTAGGATATATTCTTGTAGAAAGCGACACCATTCATGTGCAGCAGAATCGATAAATGCTTAATTGAACTTGTTTTGTAAGCTATTTTTAGAGAAAATCGCAAAAACGGAAAAAAGTGTGCAATAAAGTAGAATTTCCGGTTGACCGGAAACGAATTATCGAAGTTTTAACTTTCTAAGAGTTTTTCTATTTTTGAGTTATGCCGTTATAATGGATGTGAGAAGAAGAGAGTTAGAGAGAATGAATTTAGGAATGAGAAATAAACTATATTATATGCTGTACACTGTATAATAAATAGAACATACAAAGTGCAAGGACTGTACTATCAAATAGGTAACCTTGACAATAATAAGGAGACAGACTGGCTGAGAAGCAAGAAGTAAGTAGATTTGAAATTTAACAATGAAACGGCTTTCTATTACTGCAATTATTCAGCGGTGTTCATAAGCAAATCTTCGTCGCGCCATCTATGGATGTGTCGTAAAACCTTATTTTACAAAGTGCTGACTGGATGGGATGTACTGTTGTAAAAACGGTCATAAAACTGTCCTGAACTCTTGTGCTGTCGCACTATTTATATGAATCGCACTCTTCCTTCCTCTAGTCTGGCCTAGGGGGGGGAGTAACTAACTTTTGATTCATTTAATTACTACTTCTTCGCTGTTCCGATCCTAATTTAAATTCCATTACACCGTTAAGACACACACACACACACACACACACACACACACACACAATTTATATCTTTTTTTTTAGAAATAGAAAATTTAAATTAATCTATTTTTTATTAGAAAATTTGACACGACCCTATCTACACTAGGAGAAAGTTAAAAAAAAAAACAAAGAAAAGAACAATAAAGTCACCACAGTTGCAGTTTTAGTTCATGGGTTTTGACCAAAACTTCCTATAATGGGTAAGTGAAGGAGAAAAATTGGGTTGGAGAGATAAATAAACTAGAAATGAGATGCTGAACACTGTATAATGAGAAAAGTAAACTCAAACTGCCAGGACTTTATACGTAATATATAAAATGTTAGTGAAAGATAGAGTGAGTAAAGAGAAAGGTTGTTGACGCGTTGTGACTGCTGTAGGAACTGTTGCAAGACTATCCCCTCTCGGGCTAGCACAGCTGTATTTAAAGAGATTTTCCCACTCTAGTCTGGCCTAAGTAACGAGTGGGATTCTCAATTTTTGTCTCTCTTTGTCTCTGCTTTAGATCCCTCTCTTCGGATCCTATTACATCATCCCCTCTCCTGAAGAAATTTTTCATATGGGCAAAATTTGAGCTTGCTGTTGGGTGATGTATGTTTGTGTGTAGTGGAAGTAGCAATGGGGAAAAATAGTTTAGTGAATTTTGACAATATTTTAAGTGAAATAATTTTGTAAAATAAAATAGTGAATTTACCTTCAAAAACAGTATATTTCAGTACTGTTGAAATGTTTTTGGTGTGATGTGTTGTAGTGTAGTGGTAGCTTGTGGCATGAGCGATTTTGTGAAAGGGCTTTGTTTGTAAGTTTTAAGAGAGAGAAGTAATAAGAATAATTAAGATAACACTGGTAGATTAAATTAACTATATTCTTTAAAGATATTTAGATGCTATTCAATAGCTCAGCAATATGCTTATTAATTTACTGAAATTAGTTGGAATAAACTCTTATATTTTAACTTATATCTGGCACTGATTCCTGAAATGTTCTGCTTGGGTGTCTGTTTTGAAGGAATGTTTTCTAATTGTTCAAATCTTTTCAAATAATGCTGGTATGTCTAGAGGGAGTTACCCTAACTGTTTCTTGCCCTTTGTCTCTTGGTAAGCACTGACCTAAATTTCAGTACCTGACTCTTTTCACTGCTTATTAACAAAATTCTATTTTTCAAACTATAAAATATTCTAAACTATTTTTCAAAACTATTATTTTCTTTCACTTCTTTCTTCCACTACACTGTTAAAAGATTCAGGTAATATTAAATTAACGTCAATGCTATGAAAGTGACAAAGGGACAAGAATCCGTTAGGGTAAGACAATGCCACTTGGCCAACTGTTTTGTAGGAGAAAAATCTCCCGCTAGAGCAGAGCATTCTTTAAACAATCCCAAATTCTGCTTTCAAACAGGACAGTCTGAATTAGACATTCAACCAGAACATTTGTAACAGGAATCGCTCTATTAAATTCAGTGCCAGTTATAAGAAGTTTAACATTTAATCTAGCAAGTTTAACATTTATTGTTTAACAAGCATAGTATTGTGATATGGAAAAGTATTTAAATTTCATTGTGATGGTTGGTTCCGCAAAGCTGGAAAGCATCAGAGACATTTTCCGTGGTAGCCTGCTTCATTTTGTGAGTGTGACAACACAGGCTTGCACAGAGCAAAATTAGTTTACCCACTGACTGGTGTTTTTAAAGGTCTCTGAAGATATTTAAATTTCTTTAAAGATAATATTTTTTAATTTAATCTAACAGTGTTTTCTTATTTATTTCTTATTACTTCTCTTCTCTTTAAATATACACCCAAGCCTTTTACAAAACCGTTCACGCCACAAGCTACTATAACAACACGACAACACCAATCATATTTCAGTAGCACTTCTGGTTTTTATTAAGAGTTTGTTGCAGCTAGGCCTGGGTTTGTTGTGGAACTAGCGAAGTTGATGAAAACTAGCTTTAATGTTGCAGAAAGCTAATAATGATATTGTTTTAAGGATTTTCTGTGAACTAATTCAAAAACTCTTTGATTCCCTACTTCAGTCTGTAAAACCATTCACTATCGATGAATCCAATTTATACAATAAATCCTTACAATAAATTCAAATCAATTATTACAAAATAATAATAATATTCTTACACTTTTAACGAATTATATTTCTAAACTTTACAAGATAATGTCGTTATACTTGTTTTTTGTTTTTGTTCTGTTTTTTTTTTAAATAGTAAATATAGTTTAACATAATAAAAATGCTACCTACAAAATATCACTTGTATAATTTATAAGAAATTTAAAAACCTAAAAAAGGTATAAAAGATAATTATTATATGTAAGAGTTGATTTTTCCACTACTACCTTTCTAACTTTATTGTAATATCTTAGTTTTATTATAAAAATAGAAAATAAATAAAAAAAAAAAAAAAAATAAAAAGAAATTACCTTACTACTACACAGATAGCTTTATAAATGCATATAATTATATGGTATTTATACTATTATGTATATAATGTTATGTCTTATTTCAACACTATTTTTATAGAAACTGATTGATTAATAACTACTGTATTTAATGAATATTTTAAACAAGCCTTTTTTTTTATTATTATTATTATGTGTTTATTTATTTTCTAGGTCATGTTTATAATTTTATTTTATTTTTTTTTTAATTGTTTTATTTACGATTCTTGTTTTAATTATATTTTATTATTATTATTTTTAATTGATCTACTTATATATGTGTGTGTACATTAAAAGTTTGCTTTCCATGTTTCGTCGTTATTTTTCTTCTTAACATTATTTTTATGTTTTTGGAAGTGAGTATACGTAAAGAAATTATTTTTTATTTTTTTCAGGGAGTTTAAGATGATGCATTATTATTATTTATTCAAAGAAGGGGAGGGCAAAACCCTACGCTATCCAAAGCCTCCGTGGGCCCATATAGCTACCCCTAAAGAATAACAACTACTGGGACTAGAACAAAAGTCCAGGCCCAGGTTTTAACCATCTAAGTTTCACCAAAGACCAAACAAATCGGACCAAAACCTTAAAAGGACATAGCTTAAGATCCTCTACCGATATCCTATTCCGGCCGAAGGTCCTAAACCTAATCTCCTCACAGTCCATACAATCCGTCATCAGATGCATGGGTGTTTCCTCCTCCGTCTCACAAACTCTACAAAAGGGGTCAGGCATGAATCCCATTGTATAGAGATGTCTCCTTAAGCCATAATGCCCATTGAGGAAGCCAACCAGATGCCTGAGAGAGGTCCGTGAAAGGCTCGGATCCCACTACTCAAAGCTCTGTCCGGACCCCCAATGAGCATCTTAGACTGTCGACAATCCACTGCACTCATCCATAAGGATGAGTGCTGTGAGGTCATCCACGTCTGGAAGCCTGACAAACATGTGCCAGAAGACACACCAACAGCAGGCTCTGGACCAATGAAAGGGAGAGAGGCGCCTAATTTGGCTAACCTATCCACCTCCTCATTCCCAAAGATTCCCATATGACCTGGAACCCATATCCTTCAATGAAGAAAGATCTTCCAGTCTTTTAGAACATTCCAACACCAATCTGGAAGTGTAGACACATGAATTAAGCGCCTTCAACGCAGCCTGGCTGTCCGAGCAGATCAAACACCTTTTAAATTAGTGTTACGCACCCTCTCATCCAAAATACAGCAAAGAATTGTATAAACCTCAGCCTGGAAAACGGTGGCCCACTCACCAAGAGGCGCTACCAAATGATATCCCGTCTCAAAATAGACGGCAGCCCCAGACCTACCATCCATCCTGGAACCGTCCGTGTAGCATCGGAGATAATTCTCAGGAATCACACCAGACGGATCCAGGGTTAACCAATCTTCCCTAGAAGGCAACCTAACCCTGTAGGAATGACCAAAGACAAAAGTCTTCAAATTCCTATCAGAAGGGAAACCTGTAATGGGAATCCTTAAAAGCATCTCACGATAAATGGTAGAATGACCATATCGCTTACCCTGCCAAAAACCTGCCTGTTTAATTCTATAACAGGCTTTCATTGCTTGGTTTTTCACCTCCACAAAGAGAGGTGGAATCCCTAACAAAGTCTCGCAATAAATCCAGAACATCATCTTGGGAGTGATCCCCCAGTTCTTACCTACAACTCTTCGACATTGCCAAAAGGAAATTACTGCCTTTTGATGCTGTGTCTTAACATGTTCCGACTAGTTCAATTTACTGTCGAGAACTACTCCAAGGAACTTTCACTGATTTACTAACCTGTATGGAAGTGCCTAACAACCTGGGAGGTATAAAACCCACTATCTTCCTTCTATGAGTAAATAGAATTGCCTGGGTCTTATTAGGATTAATGAAAAGACCTTTATCATGTGTCCAACAATGTTTTTGGAAGTGAGTTTTTGAAAGAAATAAATTTTTATTTTCTTCAGGGAGTTTAAGATGATGCATATGGGGAAATCAACACTGCTTATAATTTATAATAACATGTATACTAAATTCTATTTTATTTGAAAATATGGGTGGTTCCGCAATGCTGGATAACATCTGGTATTTTATTATACCATTTGTATACAATGTATATATTTTATTTATATTTATATATTAGTTGTATATTATACAACCAACAATTGTGAGTGTAACAGAAACATTATGTTGAAGTGAACTCTCCACACGAACTTGGTGAATTTGCTCTGACGCTGGATGAAAATCCGAAACCGGTCAGGAACATAATCAATATGCATGCTACGACGGATAAAATAGCAGATTCTATTTTATTATTCTAGCCAGTAAAGAGAGGTAGTAGGAATTTTCCCTGCATTAACTGCACCAGCACTTAATGGTCTTGCGCTGAGGAGTGGCGTGGAACTGTTCTGGGTTCCCGGACATGCGATTGTAGAAGGCAATGATAGGGCGGATAAGTTGGCCAAGTGTGGGATCCACGCTGCCATTTTATGATCCCTAGCCAGCTTTAGGCGCCACTAAGTAATTTTACTACAGAAAAGTCAAATAATGGGGGGGGGGGAGAAATTGGAATCCTAATAATAAAGAGGGGGTTGGTTCAATGGTGTTAACGCTGTCTACTAAAACTATAATGTAAACAAACTTCTTTTACCTGCATGGGTATTTTTTGTATGTATCATTATACTACCTCATGCAGAAAATTAAACGTAATTAAAATAATTCATAAAAGACAAAAAAGTTAAACTAATTTGATTTCTTTAAATTCATTATCAAAGATTTTTATCTCTTTATTAAGTATGTATACAGGGTGTCCCAAGGCATATGAATAACGACTTTTTATCGGAAACTAAGATAGCTAGAAAAAAAAATTAAAAAATACGTGTCCCCATAGTTTATTTGTTAGAAATCCAAATTTAATTTGCAAATTTGTTTTGGTGCTTCCAGAAACGAGATACAGTCACCAACTTCATTTTTTTTTTTAAATGGGAAGGTGTGGTTTTTATTTAAGAAATAGATTCCTCTATTTTTTTGTAAGAAAAATTTACTTGAACGGTTTTTTTTCTGTGAGTGATATTTTACAATTTACGAATGAAAACATGATTCCTTAATAAATTTCAAAATGATATTATAATAACGGTTTTTTGATTGAATAAGAAGAAAAGTACTATTTTATTATAAATTTTACTCCCCATTAATTACAGATCTTGCTCAAACTGGCCTCCACCATTAGAGATGTATATCTTTGTCCGTAAGGTACAATTGGCAGGAAAAAGCATGTGTATGCATCTCTAATGTTGGGGGCCAGTTCGAGCAAGATCTGTAATTAATGAGGAGTAAAATTTATAATAAAATAATATTTTTCTCTAAATTTAGATAGCTAGGAGGGGAAGAAATAACCTCGTTGCTGCTGATGGAATTTTGTTCTAGGGACCAGACTGCAATGAGAGTTAAACTCCGAACGGAGGAGGGGACCAGGGAGCTAGTGCTGGCCTCCACGTACCTTCCGTTCGACTCACCGGCGCCGCCACCGTCAGAAGAGATGCGAAAGCTGGTCACCTGGTGCAGGGTAAACGGCCTGCAGCTTATAATTGGCTGCGATGCGAACTCGCACAACACTGTGTGGGGAAGCTCCAATACCAATAATAGAGATAAGTCACTCCTTGATTTTATTTTGTCTAGTAAATTAAGCATTATAAATGAAGGAGAAGATGCAACTTTCTGCAATATTAATCGCAGAGAGGTGATCGATCTCACCTTGGGGACTAACTTTATTTCGACCCTGGTAAGAGACTGGCATGTGTCCCAGGAACCCTCACTGTCGGACCACATGTACATCAGGTTTGATATCCTGGCCAACTGTAGGGAAACAAGGGCCTTCAGGAACCCCAGGCGAACAGACTGGGACTCATATAGGCGGGATCTCAGCCATAACATCGGGTCAGTCAAACGCTCTTTTAAGACCCTGAATGACATCGAGGACGCTGCGGATCAACTGCAGCGAGTAATCTTGGATGCTTTCCGGGACAATTGCGCGGAAGTGGTGCGTACATCCACCAGAGGAGTCAGCTGGTGGAATGACCAGCTGGCAGGCCTCCGCGCTAGAGCGAGAAGACTGTTCAACGCGGCGAAGAGGAGGGGTACATGGACGGAGTACCGTGAGGCCCTCACCTCTTACAATTTAGCTATTAGGAAAGCTAAAAAGGACTCGTGGAGGAAGCTGTGCGAGGAGGTAGCCACGGCCTCCGAAGGGGCTAGACTTCACAGAATACTTTCAAGGGTACCGACAAATCCGTTGGGAACAATCAGGAAACCTGACGGCGACTTTACGGAGGCGGGAAGGGACACACTGGAGCACATGGTCCAGGTGCACTTCCCTGGCTCTATAGTGACCTCGGTAGGTCCGCGGGATGAATCACGAATGGATCCAGGGGGTAGGCCCGGATCCAGGGGGGATTGGACCGCGGCCAAAGAATGTGTCACATTTAGTAAGATTAAGTGGGCGATACAACATTTTAAGCCCTACAAGTCGCCGGAGCCTGATGGTATTCTTCCCGCTTTGTTGCAACAGGGAAGTGAGATCCTTACTCCGATACTCTGCAGGGTAATGAGGGCAAGTGTGGCCCTTAACCATATTCCATCGGTATGGAGGCCTGTAAGAATTGTCTTTATTCCGAAGCCTGGGAAGAGAACTCATACCCAGGCTAAGGACTTTAGGCCGATCAGCCTTTCCTCATTTATGATGAAAGTGCTGGAGAAACTGGTGGATCTGTACATCAGGGGAACGGTGCTTCAACTGCGGCCCCTGCATGTCAATCAGCATGCCTACCAGAGGGGTAAATCCTGCGAGACGGCCCTCTACTCCCTTGTTGGAGAATTGGAGGCGGCAGTATACGGCAGGGAGATGGCTGTAGGAGTGTTTCTGGACATTGAGGGTGCCTTCAGGAACACGACCTACAGCTCAATCACACTAGCTTTGGAAAGGCACGGGGTGAATCGGACCATTACCGGGTGGATTGGCAGCGTGCTAGAACTAGGAAGATCTTAGCTAGCCTCTATGAGGAGACGCTTGAGACTACGGCTACAAGGGGATGCCCTCAAGGGGGAGTCTTGTCTCCTCTCTTGTGGTGCATGGTTGTAGACGAACTTCTTGTGGAGCTTGCTCGCAGGGGTTGTTCTGTCCTTGGCTATGCGGATGATGTGGTGGTTGTGGTCAGGGGCAGACACGAAACTGTTGTTAGTGAGTTACTACAGGATGCCCTGCGAGTGGTGGAGGGGTGGTGCGGAAGGGTTGACCTGATGGTCAACCCCTCCAAGATCACCTTGGCACCTTGGTTCCATTTACCAGAAGAAGGAACGTGGATTGTTTCAGAACATTGAACTTCTTCGGAAGAACTCTAGATGTGTGTGGACAGGTGAAATACTTGGGGATCATGTTGGACGCCAAGCTCACCTGGGGAGCACATCTTCAGTATGTAACACAGAAGGCGAAAAAGTCTCTCTGTGGAGTCACTAGAGCTTGTGGAAAAACATGGGGACTTTCCCCGAAAATGGCCCACTGGCTCTACAAGCGGACCATCATACCTGTCCTGACTTACGGGGCAGTAGTTTGGTGGCCGAAAATGGAACAGCAAGGCGCGAGGAAGAGCCTCTCTGGGGTTCAGAGACTGGCGTGTATGCTGACCTCGGGGGCGTTTTGTAGTGCCCCAACGACTGCATTAGAGGTCCTACTGGGGTTGCCTCCTCTTCATCTGTTGATACAGGCGGAGGCGAGAGCCAGTGCGAACAGGCTAATGAACAATGGCCAATGGAAGCATATAAGCTCCCTAGCCAAGCACTTGGTCATTTCTCAGAAGGTAGACCCTGGCCCTATCCTTAGGATGGCTGGGGAGGTGAGTTATCCAACGTTCCACTTTGAGCTCCCATTTCAAGTGATAATAACGTCACGATCGGAGTGGGCTAAAAGCTGGGAGAAAAAGGGGGCCGGATTGAGGGATCCTGGTTTACGGATGGGTCCAAAATGGCCTGCGGAACTGGAGCCGGGATCTATGGGGTCAAACCGAAGGTACGCATTGCGAGGCCTCTCGGGGGATACTCCACAGTATTCCAGGCTGAGGTTTATGCAATAAAGATCTGCGCTGAGGAGAACCTGCGTATGGACTCTAGAAATAGAGAGATATGCATCTTCTTGGGCAGCCAGGCGGCGCTGAATGCTCTTCGGGCGTTCAGAATCACCTCCCCTTTGGTCAGGGAGTGCAGAGACTCCCTGGAGGCATTAGCCCGGCACAACAAAGTGCGGCTAATATGGGTGCCCGGGCATAAGGAGATTATGGGAAATGAGATAGCCGACCAACTGGCCAGGGAGGGAGCGAATACTCCCTTCCTTGGACCGGAACCTGCTCTAGGGGTGGCCAAAAGTATGGTAAGAGCGGCTCTGAGAGATTGGACTCGGAGGGAACATAACCGATACTGGAGGCTGAGTACTGCAGCGAAACATGGCAAGATGGCTATGCCAGAGCTGTGTGATAGAAGAACCAGATACATCCTGGGGTTAAGCAGGTATCAGATTTCTCTGATAACGGGCCTGTTTACTGGGCATGGCAGGTTCAGAAAACATCTGCACAAGGTGGGGTTGCTAGACGTAGAGCCCTTGTGAAGACTATCTCAGGAGGAGGAGGAGACGGCCTCTCACCTGTTGTTTGATTGCGTTGCAATCGCTAGACTGAGGTACGAGATCTTCGGCACGTTGAGACCGGAAGAAATCGTGCTCCAGGAGGGACTGGTAGGGAAGGTTCTGGACCTCATGAAGAGGGGGGGTTCCGCTACTAGGTTTTAGGGGTTGGCATAATAAGCCTCAGTGGGAGGCTGCGGTGCCTGGGTTTTAGTCCCCCCCTGCAGCATTCTAATTCTAATTCTAAGATAGCTAGAAAAAAAAATTAAAAAATACGTGTCCCCATAGTTTATTTGTTAGAAATCCAAATTTAATTTGCAAATTTGTTTTGGTGCTTCCAGAAACGAGATACAGTCACCAACTTCATTTTTTTTTTTAAATGGGAAGGTGTGGTTTTTATTTAAGAAATAGATTCCTCTATTTTTTTGTAAGAAAAATTTACTTGAACGGTTTTTTTTCTGTGAGTGATATTTTACAATTTACGAATGAAAACATGATTCCTTAATAAATTTCAAAATGATATTATAATAACGGTTTTTTGATTGAATAAGAAGAAAAGTACTATTTTATTATAAATTTTACTCCCCATTAATTACAGATCTTGCTCAAACTGGCCTCCACCATTAGAGATGTATATCTTTGTCCGTAAGGTACAATTGGCAGGAAAAAGCATGTGTATGCATCTCTAATGTTGGGGGCCAGTTCGAGCAAGATCTGTAATTAATGAGGAGTAAAATTTATAATAAAATAGTACTTTTCTTCTTATTCAATCAAAAAACCGTTATAATATCATTTTGAACTTTCTTATAAGAATCATGTTTTCATTCATAACTTGTAAAATATCACTCGCAGAAAAAAAACGTCCAAGTAAATTTTTCTTACAAAAAATAGAGGAATCTATTTCTTAAATAAAAACCACACCTCCCGATTTGAAAAAAAGTGAAGTTTGGTGCCTGTATCTCGTTTCTCGAAGCACCAAAACAAATTTACAAATTAAATTTGAATTTCTAACAAAAAAAACTACGGAGACACGTATTTTTTAATTTTTTTTTTCTAACTATCTTAGTTTCCGATAAAAAGTCGTTAACCTATATACCTTGGGACACCCTGTATAAATCGCCACTATTTTTGTTTGAATTTTTGTCAGATGTGGTGTGAATTTTATTAATGAAGCAAATAATTTTTTGTAAACATTTTTTTGTTTGGCTAAATACCAAGAAATTTCATGATTCAATTAACCAGTTTTTGGAACTTCATCTTGTATTTGTAAAAGACAGGTGTGTGTGTGTGTGTGTGTGTGTTTTTGTTTGGCCGCCCTAATTATATAAATTCTATTTTACTATTTAATACCTAAATGTTATAGATTTCTTTCTAAACTTAAAGGTAAGGCTTTTTACCTGTGCCTGATCTATTTAAATATATAACAATGGATGCTATTATTTTATTTATTTTTTATTTCGATATAATTTCGTTTTATTACTTCCTCTTTAGCGATCGTGTCGAAAAAAAACAAATTTAGCAAATCGCCTATGTATGGCCTATTGTTTTTGAACAATATATCTCAAAAACGAAAAATTACATGAAGCTCAAACTTGGTATTCGGTATACCTTGTATGATATACTAGTAGATAAGGTGACCATCTCATCTGGCCCAGTGCCTGCTCTAGCGGTTACGTCACTCCTGCCAAAAAGACATTTTGTTTTCCGCCCCTTAAATATATACATATATATACGAGTATATATATATATATTAAATAAAGGTACATATTTTTATTAACTTCCACTTGTTATCATTACCGACGTAATGGCAAGAATAATGCTATTGTGTAATGAAACCATTCTTTTATAATTAGAGGTAAGTAATAAGCAAGTCTATGTATGTTGTTCATACACGAGCTGAAGCAGCGCTCTGCTCGCGTGCTAATGATGTTCTGCTCAGAGAAGTATATGCATGTTACCACATCAATATTTTTCGCTTTACAGCCAAAATGGCGTCCCGAACAAATGTCCGGGTTGCCCACCCCTAGAGCGAGCGCTGATTCTGACACATAGGTTTCAGGCAAAATTCATCACCCGGAAATGCTTTTGAAAGTTTTTCCAGTTTTTTACGATTATCTCCGAAACGGTTCTAACAATTTTCATTAAATATCTTACACTCTTCGCACATATATATATATATATATATACTTATCACTTTTATTTGAAATATTTTCTCGGGATAAACTGATTTTTGTGGGGGTTTATTGGGGGAACATTAGGGTTAAAATTTCCTCTAAAAGGACCAGTATAATGTTTTGTTCTGCTACCTTTATAATAATATATATAGAAACTATCTATATAACGTACCTCACTGATTCCTATATAGCAAATTCAAATAAAGTAAATTCAGTTTTTTTTTTTTTAAATTTAAGGCGCGTCAACATCTATGGTCATTAGCGCCCGGAGCCTTCTCAGTGAGCTGCCGGCCTCCCGGTAGCGTATCTCGTGACACACAACACTGGTTTCACTGGACAATGAGCTGTAAAGGCTTCTAGGAAGAAAAAAAATCTAAGGGCAGCACAGCTGGACTCGAACCCGGGACCTCCCGCGTGGGAGTCCAGTGCGCTAACCACTGAGCTAATCCCTTCCCTGTAAATTTAGTTACAATACCGTCAAAAAACAATTGTTCAATTAGTCCCTTCACTCTGTTACAACTTCCAAATATTCCGAACGAATTGCACCAGACTCCGGGAAAATTAATATACTTCTTCTTCTTCTTCTTGTGGGGCGCTACAGTCCGCGTAGGACTTTAACCTCCTCAATTATATTCTGTCATTCCTGCCTATCTTATATGCAGTTCTTCACCATCTTTTTATCTTTAAAACTTTTAAATCCCTTTCAATGCCACCAAGAGCCATCTTACTCGAGACCTTCTTCACTTTCATGCACCGCCTGAATGATCTAGGAAGGGTTCACCTGTCTATTCTTTCGCTTTCCATTCGCTTCAAATGAAAAACATCAGTCCTGTTTGGATAAAGCCAACTAAGTCCTGGATCAGCATAAAGACCTCTCACTTCTTTGTTGGTCCTCCGCCCGTCCTCTTCCCTGTTTAAACCATAAATTCTGCTTAGAATTTCCCTTCCCTTTCATAATAGTTTTATGTAATAGTAACTTCAGTCCACGTTTTATTCCCGTAGACTGCAATAAGTTTTAAAATAGATTATTTAAATTAACAGTTTAGCTGCTTTTAACAGTGTCTTGAAGTGCAGTACTTTCTATAAGGGCCCCGAATATCTTGTTAGCGGCAGAAATTTCTTTGCTGACAAAAACAAACATATTATTTCTCTGAAATATGTGGAATTTTCAGTAATAACTAATTAAATTGCAGTAAGAGAAAGTCATTTTAGTGTTTTACATAAATTTTCTGATAGGATCCAAAGAGAGGATCCATAGCAGAGAAAGAGAGACAAAAAATGACAGGACCACTCTCTCGGACTAGAGTGGGAGAAACTGCATAAATACAGCGACGGGAGATAGATATACAACAGAGTTCACTCGCCAGTCACAATGTGTCATTTACCTTATCCTTTACCACTCTACCATACTCTAACATTTTAGTGTAAAGTCCAGGCAGTCAGTGTCACTTCTTACATTATACAGTGTTCAGCCATATCTAGTTTGTTCATTCAAACCAAACCATTTCTCTCCTTCATCATACCCATTATACTCGTAATTTTTTTTGTACTTGGGAGGATTTCCAAACAATATTTTCTTTGAAAACATTATTTCGAAAAAATTTGACATGAACGCAATATTTTCTTTTAAGAGCTCTAAGAGAAAAGTAATAATTTGCCCCAATTATTAGAATGTGAATTGGGCATCATTTCTTATGATTCCACCATTACTTCGCTTAGTTGGCGTTGTGATATATCGTAAATAT
Source organism: Triatoma infestans (assembly GCA_011037195.1). Taxonomy (NCBI): domain Eukaryota; kingdom Metazoa; phylum Arthropoda; class Insecta; order Hemiptera; family Reduviidae; genus Triatoma; species Triatoma infestans. The sequence continues at coordinate 13,055 of JAAEAF010004092.1, read as the reverse complement.
ATTAATTCCATTTTTGCCGAGCCTTCTAATTACGATAAGCGAGATAAATTAAATTATTCTTTTATAATTTATATGATAATTATTATGATAAAGAATCAATAAAGATATCATTTGTAACTAATTTTGTTTTTATGTAAATTAAATGTTACATAAACCTATTAAAACTACTTAATTACTTTTTTTTATAGATTGTAAATAATATTTTAAGTCAAAACTTAAAGGATATATATATATATATATTTATTTATAAATCAATATAAAACGTTTAAAAAGTGTGGTACGCTAGATCGGGAGACCTATTTTGAAATGTGTTCCCAATAGCTGGTTCTTCCCACACACAAAACACGGCTACGGCCCTACCTTGAATTCCAAACTCCCCATACCAACACTGTCTATATAATATAGAAGATTTTTACTATTACAACTCTCACTCTCTCTCTCTCTCTCACACACACATTGTTCTCCAAATCTCACAATACCACTGCATCCTTCAAACAAATTCTAAAATTCCTGACCATTCTTTTTCTATTCCTTATAAATTTATTTTTATCCATTCCTTTTAGTAACATTCTTAAATATTATTATTAGCATTGTCACCCATTCCATAATACAAGAATATACTTCACCCAGGTTGTTTAGAACTTTGTAATATATGGATATTCTGATCAATTTTTATGTATTACCATGTAGCGTGGTAACTCTCTTGTTTACTTATCTCTCACTTTTTGAAAATGACGGGTACACTGGCGTTGGGAAAAGTCAGTCTTGTTGCTTGGAACCAAAAAAGAATACATTTATTTGCCCGGCAGTTCATTTCTGCCTTACAAACTTGAATTCATAAATCATAATAAAATAGTACATTTTTAATAAATATTATTTATAAGATAAGTTACGAATTTGTTGTCTGATACAAGATATCTTGGGCTAATCTCGGTTTCACAGTTGTCGTCGGGTTGTCTTCTGTCCGACATTGTAGTCTGTTCCAGCTTCGGCAGTTAGTAGGTTTTCTGAAAATCTGTTTGCTGTCTTGTCTATGAAATCTTTAATTCAGAAACATTTTGCGTGGTAGAAATAAAATTTTTGCCTGCTTCATTTTGTGGTGATCGACCGGTTTCGGGCGTTCGCCCATCTTCAGGATGCGTTTGTCAGACAGTGTGATAACATAGACTTGCACAGAGCAAATTCAGTTTATACACTCTATATGTTTATTGTTTATGTTTCAGTTTATACACTAGAGTGTGTATACTGAATTTGCTCTGTGTGAGTCTATGTTATCACACTGTCTGACAAACGCATCCTGAAGATGGGCGAACGTCCGAAACCGGTCGATCACCACAAAATGAAGCAGGCTTCTGCGGAAAATGTCTCTGATGCTTTCCAGCTCTGCGGAACAACAAATCTTTAATTGCTGGCATGTTTAGTTCCCTGTGGATTTGCTCATTACATATAAACCACGGTGCTCCCATGGCGATGCGTAGGACTTTATTTTTGAAAGGTTTGTAATCTGTAAATTGCAGTCTTCGAAGCCCCAAAACATACGGAACAGGCGTAAGTCAGTATAGGTCTGAGTACAGAGGTATAGAGTAGTCTGGAGCATTGCGGTTTAAGTGGCGTCCGTCTTTTAATCAACGGAATTGAACTGTCTAAGTGTTTGATAGGCTGGTCTTAATTTTAATGTTATGTGCAGAGTCCAAGTGAATCCTTGTGTCGAGCTGTAGACCAAGATATTTAAGTGTTTCGTCTGCTTGCTTTCACTGTATGTTATTGTTGTTAATTTTCAGTGTTTTTGCTGGTTGTATTCGTCTAAGAGTGAAAATTTTTGCCTGTGTCTTTTGTACGTTGATGTGTAGCTTCCATTTCTTTCACTTTAAATATAGACCTTGTTTAGAATAGAAGAAAGAATGATCTCGTTCTTTAATGAACTTCGTAATTTCACTGTTTAGCAATGTTCCTTCTAAACCTCTAATATCTTGCTTTATAAAAGTGAAATTTTGCGTATTATTATTATTATTATTCAAAGAAGAGGAGGGCAAAACCTACGCTATTCAAAGCCTCCCTGGGCCCATACAGCTACCCCTAAAGCATAACAACTACTGGGACTAGAACAAAAATCCAGGCCCAGGTGTTAACCATCTAAGTTTCACCACAGAGCGAACAAATCGGACCAAAACCTTAAAAGGACATAGCTTAAGATCCTCTACCGATATCCTATTCCGGCTGAAGGTCCCAAACCTGATTTCCTCACAGCCCAAACAATCCGTCATCAGATGCATGGGTGTTTCCTCCTCTGACTCACAAACTCTACAAAAGTGGTTAGGCATGAATCCCATTGTACAGAGATGTCTCCTGTGAGAAAGCCAATGAGCATCTTAGACTGCCGACAACCACTGCACTCATCCATAAGGATGAATGCTGTGAGGTCATCCACGTCTGACAAACATGTGCCAGAAGACACACCGCCAGCAGGCTCTGGACTAATGAAAGGGAGAAAGGCGCCTAATTTGGCAAACCTATCCACCTCCTCATTTTCAAAGATTCTCATATGACCTGGAACTCAGACCAGAAGCACATCCTTCAATGAAGAAAGATCTTCCAGTCTTTTAGAACATGACATTTTGCTTACTTACGGAGATGTCGATGCCAATGGAAAAACTATTGTTTTGATTTCAAGAGTTTTTACATTTTGGGAAAGGGAGCCCATTTTTTTTGTTTATGTTTACTCATAATTTGTTTAATGAGGTCATCCCTATTTTTATAGTGCTTGGCTAGTAATTTTTGCCTTTTTTTTCACTCTATTAAGGATAAAGTTGTGGATAAAAATTCAGTCGTGGTGGAGATATGTTGGTTCGTACATAGGCAAAAGCATTAGATCTTTGATTACATTGTAAGGTGCCAGCATCAAATCCGAAAAATATTTAATATCTAACGTCACAAATTCCCAAGAACTTTATAAAATGAATTATTGCGGAAAAATATATGAAATAAATGTAGGCAGGTTAATTAATATCTGTATAGTTGGAATCCCAAGTTTAAAGAAAATCGTTGGAGCAATTTCTGACAAAATTAAAAAAAAACAAAAGAAAATAAGAAAACTACAAAACCTTTTCTTTAAAGTCGCATTTTCGAGTAACCGTTCTTTTTTTTGCAAATTAATTTTAATAATAATTTTTAATTATCTTAAAATTGTATAATCGTAGAACAACTATTTTACTGATAGTGCCTCTTTAGAGGTAAGCATAATATTGCATAATCTTAACCGTTTTCCAGTAAATTATGAAAAACTGAAGTGATGTTCAATAAAATAAAAAAAAGATTTTTATTGAAATCTTCTTGTGAGATTCGACGTATTTCCGGTGAACACCCAATATAGAAAATTTGCCCGGAACGCAATACTTTCCCTTTACACAGAAAACGATAATTAATCGTTTATCAGGTATCCTTTCACTATTTTTTGCACTAATATTTTAAGTGTCTTCCGATGTATTTTATTTGTGAAAATAATTACTGTTTAACGCAAAATGAATGGATTTCAATCGCTAACCATTTTATAGTTTTGAATTATTTATTTATTTTTTTGAAGAATAAAGAACTTTAAGGTCTTGCTGTTTCTCTCTTTTTAACATCTTTAGCAATTTCCCTTTTAACAGGACGAAAAATTGATGTAACTACTAATGTCTTTTTTCAGGTAATTTCTTTCTTTGGTGATCATGACGTTCCTGTGGGTAACCCAAACCTAATAACCAATATTATACCTTATATCTAGGGTCCACAAAGATTTGTTGTGGTGGTTGGTTCCGCAGAGCTGGAAAGCATCAGAGTTCTGATGCTTTCTCTTAACCGGTCGATGACCACAAAATGAAGCAGGCTACCACGGAAAATGTCTCTGATGTCCACAAAGACGGTTGATTAGTATAGATAAGTGGTATTTAGCTTATATATAGACAAACTGCACTACTTCACCATACATATTCAGTTCCTCCTTCATATTGCTACGTTTTACACACTAAATATAATCCGAAGAGAGACACTTTTTTTTGCAGTGGATTTTTGCCTTTATAAAATTGTTATTTTATTTAGTACTATGTGATCCATAGTACTATCGGTTATGGTAGGTTCAGGAAACATCTATACAAGCTGGGGCTAACAAGCTCGGAACCCTTGTACAGACTGTGTTAGGAGGAGGAGGAAGAGGAGACGGTCCACTACCTGTTATTTGATTGCGTAGCAATAACCAAATTGCGATACGAAACGTTTGGTGCATTGTGACCTGGGAGAAAGTAATGCAAAAAGATCTAGTGTAGAAAGCCCTTAAACTCCTTAGGACGGGAGGGTTCACTACTACACTATTGGGGATAGAAATTTACAATCTAATAGTAATATACATACAATAAGTAAATAGGAGATATGAGATGATATCCTTTACGTGAAGAGCAGAAGAGAGAATCCATCCAATGGTATCACTCTAAGGTAGTGCTGCTTGATCAATTCCGAAGGAAATCTTGGGGCCATAGGCGATTCAAACGGCGAAGAGGATCAACGAAATTTAACCAACCACCACAACAACGAAATTTAAAATCATTATTTGGTTGATTTCGAATTCAGAAAACTTTCTACTAGTTTTTTTTACTGATTTGAGCATATTCCTTTGGTAGGAACATCTGTCCGTTCTTCTTTTCTTCTATCACATCAAAAGTTCGGTCGCCCTGGCATCAAACAATCCCCAGTTCCCGGGTACGATGTCCGATTTTAGTTAGTCGCCCACTTGTGTTAAAGCATGGTTTTCTTTATGTTTAGATACGCAATCATCCAACAATTGGTAGGCGACCTTTATGTTCCGACTAAGGTAATTTTCTGTGTAGAAAACTAATTGGCTCATTTAATGGGCCCCGTGACATGTCTTCCTACCTCTAGCTCTCAGAGGACACAATCTGAAGAGAAGTATATGATCTTTGGAAGGAGAAATTAAAGAGAATAGGGTCTAGTCCAGCCGCTCGTTTAAAAAAAGTTTCCGTTCACTTCTCTCCTTCATTCAGACACCATTCGAACACCCATCAACATTCAACGACCATCGCTCTCACATCGTCAGTCTGTCACTCTATTCTCACGTACCATTCTCCCACTCTAAATTATACAGTATACAGTAAGTCTAACATATCTCAACCTAGGTTTTCTCTTTTGCCCACCAACTAAAATATAAAATATCCACTACAGATCATTAGCTGACTTAAAAAAAAAAAGAAAAAAAAGTTTCTTCAGAACGTATATATAATTTTTTTTTTATACAAGAATGTACAGCATAAGGGGCATACGTTCTACTCGGATCGGCTGCCGGGTCATGTTGGCATTGAAGGGAATGAGATGGCCGACACCCTGGCCAAATCGGCGCTACGAGCCCGCTCCTAGTGCCGGAACCTTTTTGCGGAAGATCTGCTTGGGAAATTATAACCAGATCGGGAGATTGGAGGCCTGCATCGGATTGAGCAAGAACAAGCTCTGCGTTCTTACGGGTTTCCTCACGGGCATTGCCGACTTAGAGGACACCTGTGAAGCTGGGTTTGGAAAGTGACAGCTCATGCAGATTCTGTGGGGAGCTGGAGGAAACTCCATTTCATCTCCTAACAGACTGCGAGGCTCCACTCAGAGAAGATTCAAGAATCTGAGTAGCTACCATGTGGAAGAGGGGGATATACCCTCTCTAGAGCCTGTCAGGGTATTGGGATTCCTCAGGGATCTCAACCTGATGGAGGTTTTGTAGAACAGATGTTCAGAGAAGAATCTGTACGGGTGCTGTGGGCAATAGCCTGCAGCAACCAGGGGGCAAGCATAATAGATGGAAAAGGGTCGCAGTGCATTGGCCCCCCCTTCCAGAAAAAAGAAAAAAGTATATATAAAAAAAATATTTCCCTGTTTTTGAAAATGATATTGCGAAATTTACACTCTCTTTTATAGCATGCGTCACCGGAAGTTTTCAAATATTTCTTTTAAAATTTGTTTTATGCAAGAAGTTTCCTTCACTTTAGTACAAGGTTGACTTATTGTTTGTTTGTCGATGCACATTAAGTTCAGAAGAATCTGAATTAAAGAAGATATTCTTCTTTTTCCCCATCATTTTATAAAACAGTCACTCATTGTGATAAAAAACTAGTTCAAAGATTGTAATACGGAAGAAAAGCAGAAATAATAATTTAGTAATATAAACTTTTGCTGCCAACCTGCTTACATATCAATTTACTTACATATTTTCTTGTATTAACCCTGCTTGTATTTCACATTTATGTATTACTTGTACAAGCTTTTGACTGTCCATAAACTTTGCATCGCCTTACTTCAAACTTTATCTATTCCAATTAGTACAGTATGCTTCTGAAATAAGTTATCCCCCCCCCCTACTAAAAATGACTTGACAAGACACTGAGCATACTATTAAAAATTACACTATTAACACTATTAAAAATTTAGTTATAGAGTATTCTGCAAAACAGTAAACAAATTTATTATACACTATTTTTCTAATTTCTAATCATAACTTATAATAATTCCATTTTGCCATTAATCACATGCACATAGTAACATAACCTTATAATTTCCCCACATAATTATATACAACCAACAAGTGTGAGTAACAAGGAACAGAAACATTACATTGAAGTGAACTCTCTACACTAACTTGGTGAATTTGCTCTGACAATGGATGAAAATCCGAAACCGGCCAGGAAGAAAATAAATATGCATGACGGATAAAACACCAGGTGTTATCCCAGCATTGCGAATCCATCCACATATTCAACAAACTTTTCTTTATTATTTGTTACGAAGATTCTCGCTTTTTATTTCGGAGTTACCTACAGGAACTGTATCGTTTCTTCCACCAATCATTCAAGAAAGTCAATTCCATCCATGGAGAAAGACAGGAAATGCCCTTATAGCTCCTTGGAGATGCACTCTTAATGCTCCAAACGAATCAGTCAATTTTTCTAAACATGAAAGTCTGGAATATAATGAAAATTGGAGCTGCCATTTTTTCTTGCAGCAAGCCTTTCATTTATTAAAAAAAAAAATCCATCATTGAGAAATGTTTATCCAAATAGAATTGTAATAATCTTAAACCAGATTTTTCATATAAAAGCCACTTTTGAATGAATACAGTTATTTTATTTTTATTGACATTTAGTTTGCAAAATCTATTGTCAGGGCGTTGTTTTCTCTTATCTTTCAGTAGATTAAAAAAAAAAAAAATAATAATAATAATAATTTTAATTTGAATATAAATAAGTTAAAATATAACATTCTATATGAATGGAAATTATTTATATTTATGAGGAATATAATATAATATGTGTAGCCCTGCAAAGAGAGGAGAGACAGAAAAGAATAATGTTTGGAAATGAGAATATGTAGGAGACGAATGTTGTGAATGTGTGGTGGATTTTTAAGTTTACGTGGGTGGACTAGTATCTGTTGGTGGATGTATATCTGTAATGTGTATATGTGCGTGCCGTCTAAGTGAGAGTTTTTTTTCGTCCTTTGTGTCCCCGGGAGAGTTGTTGTTAGGTGTTGCGAGAGGCTATCACACCTTGTCTGACAACAAACTGAACAACTAATGCTTTTAAAAAGAATGTGTCCCCTGTGGTTGTGCAGCCTTGGTGGAAACTCAAGTCTACCTAAGTGCAGTATAATATGTAAATAGACGTTGTTGATATCATTAGAATGAGTTTGGTCTCTCATTCCTACAAAAAAAAAAAAAAAAAAATCCAAGAAACATCCATAACAATGGCAAGACAAATAAATCCAATTATGTCAACATCAACAAATAAACTAAACTAAACAAACAAACAAACAGACAATAGACATTGTTATTATATAACTGTTGTCGTCTCGCTTTATTTACCACTAATATACTTTATTTTTATTGCTATACTTTCTTTATACTTTAGGCCAGATTATAATATTTTTTTACATTTCTATTAATTGTTTTCTAATCTACTATATAAGTAGCTAATAAGGATGAATTTTCCTCTCATAAAAACTGTTGAACATAATTCTATGCAATCTTATCATAATTACTCTGATAATAAATACAAGTTTACCAATAATTGTTGAAAAACGAAATGATTTTCTCAAACATAAGGAAAATTAATAGAATTGAACAAATATTTACAAAATTAATAATTTCAATACAATTCATCTAAGTGCATTGGGAAGGGATTAGTTCAGTGGTAGCGCGCTGGACTAGCAACGCGGAGGTCTCTGATTCGAGTCCAGCCGTGCTACCTTAGATTTTTTTTCTTCCTAGGAGCCTCTACAGCTCACTGTCCGGTGGAGGACACTGTTTGGTATTTATCCGAATTTAAATTTGCCGTCGTCAGAATATAATACCTTATCAATATATAGGCTGTGTCCTAAATGTAGAGAAGGGGTAGTCCTTTTTTATTGCCCTCTCCAGTCAGTCAATAACTAACGCTCGAACAAGCAAGTTGTATGTTGCGGCATAGTCTACTTATTAATTTAGACCATTTCTGCTTTCCTTTCGTGAAAACCCAAGTATTGCCACTCCTGGTTTTCCTCGGGGTTAGTGTTAATAAGTTGGTCTCTTGTCGATTGAATGTCTCCAGATTCTCCCGGCCTGCTAAGGTTTATTGTACCAGTACATGGTCTACTTCGGGTAGCTTCTCCGGCCTTGCAATTTCCAGGAGCCCGTTTAAATAATTCATCAATATTTATCGCCGAATAGTAGTGTGTGGACGAAGACTCTGGAGATACAGGCACATGGGGTCTTATTTCCTTTTCCTATGTTCTACTTCCTTGACCCCCCAATATGGGCTAAAGGACTTGAGTCAGCTCACACTAACGTTAAAGGTTTCTGCGTTTAATGTAAGCACCATTCCTTTTGGCTTGTTGAAGATAATAAATAGTTTTGCCACTTATTTTAAATTTAATCTAATATTCATTTTGTTTATATTATATGAGCCCATTTGCTCGCTCTTTATTCTCAGTATATAGTCCACTTAATATTTTTACCCCATTTCTTTTCTTTTCATTTCTTTTTTATTTAACAGAACCTACCACAGGGCCTGGAAAGCCTATAAGAGGCGCTTCCCTCTCACGGTTTAATTTTCTTTTATTTATTTTATTTCATTTCCTGTTTTTTACTAAACAGACACTGTTGCCTGTAACGCGAGAGAACACTGTCCAGAGGTCGGCAGTACACTGAGAAGACTCCGGGCGCCCATGTTCACAGATATTGACAAGCCTTAAATTACAAAAAAAAAGATAAGTGCATTAGTTTGTTGATCATTAGAAAAAGGCCACGAATCTGTATTTCATTATAAAACTATGCAGAAAATATTCTTATAAAAAAGAGTCAAGAATTAATCAATCCGACAAAGACGTTTAATATACAATATTTTCTTATTGTTTCTGATATTTTATTTAATTTCAGCTATATTATTAATTATTTCAATTCTGTTAAGAGTATTTTGAATTGGTACCTATTTAAGAACCATTTTTTTTTTTGAAAAATGTGGGTGGATCATTTTGCTCTATGATATGATGTATAAATAAAAAAATATAAAGATTGTTTGTCTGTTCATTTCATTACGATTTTTGTCTCGCTATTTTGCATTTTCTTTACGTTTATGGATTCTAGGCTCAACGGCACAAATCTTACATTTTTTCGGTCTGACTGCATGTGTCTCTGTTTACTACTTCGTCTAAGAATCTCTACTGTCCAAGAATCTCTAGAAAAACTTTTCTACGCTAATGAATTTAAGAAGAAATTTACAGATTTAAAGTTTACAATATATTATTTTATTGTATATAAAATTTTGTTAGGATAATATTGTAACGTTTTTCTCTCTAAACTAGCTACTACAACTAGATTTAAGTGGGTTCGTATACATAAAATACTCTAAACTTCAATAAAGAAAACACCAATTTATTGTTATACACAATAAATTACAAAATACAACACTTAATTACTTCACAGTTTAAACCACAAAAGTTCACTTTTTTCACTTTTTATATACTTTTCACAGACTAGTGAACTCTCTCAACTTTCTGTGGTCCCACTATTTATACCGGTGGAGAATCTTCTCAATCCTTCCAGAGAGAACTAGAGCGCGTCGCCAGCGCTTCCTAGCGGCCACTAAGAGAACGTGAGGTTCCTAATTCCTCTCCTAGATGGCACCACTGGCTGCGTTACAATATTTTCACTTTCTTTTCGGTAATTTATTAGTATCGATATTGTCCGCTACTCACGATGATGATGACATACCTGAAGTACCATGTTATCAATATGGCTACCATGCTATCAATATGGGATATATCGACATTAGGATAGGACATTATTTTATTTTATGTTCATTTTTATACTGATTTTTTTACGATTTGAGATGAAAATATATATGTGTTTAATAGCTATTGTTTTACGTTGTTTTACGTCGATATGTAGAAGGGTCGAATGTAATGTAAGATATACGATAAAATAACAATTGAAGATATTTTATTTTTATAATTTTTAAATTTTTATATTTCTATTCACCATTAATCATCATCAACCATTAACCATCATTCACCATTAATAATTTCATGTATATGTTTTTGGAGTTAATTTCACATTACCGTATCCAGGGTACACTTTAGAAATGTCTATTTGGTATAGTGGTTTAACCAACGGACTAAAGAATCGAAAATGCTTGGTTCTAATACTGATAATATCGATGTTGCCCGTAAGATAGTATTACAGAGGTGTATGACGTCATCATTGTGATGTCACAGACAATAATCGGATACTACAAAATTACTTTCTCTTCTTACTGCTAGGACCAGGAAGTATTGGGATTGAGTCAAATTTTTCGAAATTAAGAGTTTACTAGAAAAATATTCGTTGTGAGATCTCTACCCTCTCGGAGTCCTAAGAAAAGAATTCAAGTAATTGATTTGTGGTCCCTAAACAACCCTGTGACTGGTGGCAAGCTTAGGCGATTCCAGTTACGGGGTTGGAGCCAACCCGAGCGTCCACGCCGCAGGGACTGGACAACGTGCTTTGCACGGCTAATCGGGCTCTGGCGGCAGACACCACTGCGGAGCTACACAACATTTACTCTGCATCGCCGTGGTAACATGTTCACTTACTCACACTAGCGATCTCACGCCGCCCTGACGGGGCCCATTCTTGGGCCTCCGAAAACAGGTCTTTACTTCAGAGAGTCTATTTGGACATTGGAGGACCTGGGGCGGATGTGGGGGAGCGACTCACACGCTGGAGATTCGTCCAGGTACCTGTAGTGTAGGGACCTGGTGAGGAAACAGCAAACACCATACAGTTCAACACCACACTTACATATATTTCACTAACACTATATCCCCCCTTTCAAATTCTAAAATATGGAAGAACAAATAAAGAAAGGCCCTCAGTCCGTGGCAAATGAGGGTGCGAAAATCACCACGAAGGTCTCCGGTGTTGTTGAGGAACAAGGCACACCGGTAGTCATGGCTACTTGTTCCACCAATAAAGATGTTGTAGGTGAGTTTAGTGGGGGCGCATCCTCGAGGCAGGAAACTGCCGGGAACCTCCCGGCTTCTCCTTTGAGAGGCCTGGAGAGGGGTGCCTCCACAGAGAGTTTAAATAAGAGCATTGAGAAGCTTCTGCTGGCCTCTCCTGGTCGAAATGAGGGGACCACTGAAAGGCGGACCCCGAGTGAGACCAAAACAAGGGAGTCCAGCAAAAAGAGAAAGAAGAAAAAGAAGAAGGGTGCGGAGGAGACGCGAGAAAGCGTCCCCGAGGCTAAACGCCCGAAAGTGGAGAAGGCTAAGAAGCCACATGTCGCCGTGGTCAGGGCAGATGGCGAAGTGATGACCGAGGACGACGCGGAGCACGTCAGAGCACAACTTGTGAGTGCTCTGGATGATACTGGGAGTAGGACGGGCACCCCTGACGAAGGTTGGTGGCCACAGTTTGAGGAGTCCGGCGTGGTAAGTGAGGGCATGTTCCTCATCACTTGCGGCGACGAGAGGACCAGGGTTTGGACAGCCAGACAGGCTATCACACCCAGAGGTGACATCCAGTACGTCATGTTGGAGGGAGAGGACATCCCAAAGATGATTAGGGTATCAGTTTGGGTGCCAGGCAAGAGGTGTCCGCTGAAGAGATTCTTGGAACGCTTGGCAGGGCAAAATCCTGGTCTGCGAACCGATCTTTGGAGAGTGCTCAGCTCCTTCGAGAAAGATAAAGGTATGTGGATGGTTTTCTTTATAGATCCCCATTCACTCCGGATTCTAGAAGAGAAGGAGTGGAGACCCTACTATGAGTTGACTCGGATCACCTTCAAAAGGAAGGAGGAGAAGCAACGAGGCCAGTCTGGCAAGGAGGAGAGTGAAGGAAAGTAACTTATGTTCTGTGTGTACCAATATAATATACACAGGAGCAGGGAAGTTGTAGCGGAGATGGCTGAAGTCATAAGGGACACACCCTTAATGGTAGGTTTAATTCAGGAGCCCTATACCATCCGAGGCAGTGTGGTCGGATGGGGTGGTATGGGGTTGAGAACATTTTATGATTGTGGAGTAGATAGGCCCAGGACTTGTGTCCTGGTGTCTAAGCATAGGGAGTGTTCAATGTTAAGAGAGTTCTGTTCTAGAGACCTGACGGCAGTTTCGATTAGGATAGGAGAGGCAGTAGGCAGACTGGTTTTAGCGTCGGCCTACCTACCCTATGATTCAGAGGAGCCACCACCTGGTCAGGAAGTGGAGCGTTTGGTGGAGTGGTGTGAAAAGGAGAACCTGCCATTGCTGGTCGGATTCGATGCCAACTCACACAACACGTTGTGGGGAAGCAGCGACACCAACCGGCGTGGGGTGACATTGGCGGAGTTTTTGGTAAGTAGAAACCTTTTTCTTTTAAATAGAGGTAAGAAACCTACCTTTGTTATTAGGAACAGGGAAGAAGTTATAGATATAACGGTGGCTTCCAGGCAATTTCTGTCCTGGATGACAGGTTGGGAGGTTATGGATGACTGGACGTTGTCTGATCATAGAGGTATTAGAATCACCCTGCG